>PISW01016690.1:0-12438 GCA_004023785.1 Mungos mungo | reverse complement strand
GGGCTTCTCTGAGGAGGGGCTCTCTCCTAGCCTGGACTCTGGTCGCAGTGGAGACCCCCTGAGTCCCCAGTTTCGGGGCCGTGGAAATAGTCTGGGCCTGGACGGGAAGTGGGGGGCCCAGCCAGCAGTTGGTGCCTTGTGGCCCCTGGAGGCTGAGGTGGGAGCGCCCTGCTGGCCAGGGGACAGGAAGGGGCTTCCGAGCTGTGCACTGTCCTGTCTCTGTCTTCCCAGTGCACGGATCCCCACAACCCCCAGTCCTCACCTCCTCCCGGCCACACACCCCCATGGCCCACGGCCAGCTTGGGTGCCAGTGACCCCCCACCCCCCGCCCCGCTCACAGGACACCTCTGCTCCTGCTGGCCCAGCCCTGGGGCGCCGGCCCCAGGAGCAGACATGGAAGGGCACGCACAGCCCTCATGGCATGCGGCCTCCCCAGGAGGCTGGCCACTGGGGGGCGCTCCTCCTGCCTCCGGGCTGTGCACTGGCAGGCTTCCTGGGAGACCCCGGGGTGACCCCAGCAGTCTCTGTCCTGTGCCCCAGGAGCCTGGTCACTGCACTGGAGAAAGACACCCCCCTGGTCACACCCAAGTGTCCCCACTTAGCCCCTGCCCCACCCTGGGAGCTGGAGCGGGGCTTCCGGAAAGTGCTCTGTCCTCTCCAGAACCCCTCCGCCCACAGCCAGCCCTCCCACCCCTCTCCCTGTGCTCCTACAGGGAGTGCACCCCTCTCCCCGCACTCCTGCGTGGACCCACCCTTCTCCCCACTCCCCTGCATGGAGCCCACCCTCTCCTGCAGTGCCCCTTCTCTCTGCTACACTGTGGACTGAACTTCTTCTGTGCAGGTCAGGCCTGCCCGGCAAACCGCCCGGCAGCTCAGATCCTCCTATCTGTGTCCTCAGAAAGGCTTGAGGGGGTCAGGAGAAGGGGCCGTGGCACAGGGACTCCTGGGAGCTGAGAACGCTTCCCGGGGGCCCCGCACACGCCCGCCCCTGCTCTCCGCCCCACTCCCCTCACCCGCTCTGCCATGAGGGCCAGGCTCTCTCTCAGGCTGTACAGGCTGATGACGGGGGTGGTGTGATGGTATCTGGAAGACAGGAGGGGGCTCGGTCGGGTGTCGCTGGGTGGGGGGCGGCCAGGCTCCCTGATGGCGGGTCTAGCCACTTCCCAGAGGCCTGCTGTCGGGTTTGGGGGGTCACGGACTCGGATCCGGAGAAGCAGCGAGGTCTGGGAGAGCGAGGCCCGGGCGCGATCGCCTAGGGCTGGCTCCCCATCCTGGCCTGTCCTTCCTGAGAGCCGCTGTGGCCGCTGACCGGGGCCCATAGGGCCGACTCCTGGTCCCTCTAGGCCCCGTGTGGGTTACAGGGAAGGACACTTCACGAGGAGCCCCTGGCTGAGCCCCTCTTTGAGAGGTGGGTAAACTGAGACCCAGGAACGGGGAGGTGCGGCAAGGGCCAGGCCCAGAGTGTCCAGAGGTGCGAGGGTGGGGGGCTGTGCTTCGGGACCTGAGCCCCCAGGTCAGGGAGGGGTGGGGGGGCCGAGTGGGGGCATGGACTGAGTCTGGTGAGTCCTGGGGCCTCGGCTGGGGCGTGGGCTCAGAGCCCAGGGTGTAAAGCTGCCGAGAGTCTGAGTTAGGGAGCGGCCACCCCCACCCCCTGCCACCAGGCGGGGCCCCGCCCCGCGGCCCTCACATCCTGGGCTTGCTGTCACAGCCCCAGATGTTGGCCAGCCACTTCATGTCCAGGTAGAAGGAGACGGGCTTCGTCTTCCGAGTGTAAATCTTGTCTCTGGGAAGGAAAGGAAGGAGCGGCCTGAGCGCCCTGGGGACACTGAGCCAGAGGGACAGGTGCCCCGGGCCACCTGGGTTTGTGCTCAGGCCCGGCGAGGGGCTGTGTCTCCCCAGGCCCTGCACTCCCGGGGGGCCAGGCATAGCTGGGGACCTCGGCTCCTCTCCTTCCGGGCCCCAGCCTGATCCCGAAGCGTGACCCGAGAGGGCCCCTGCCCGAGCTCGGTCCTCAGACCCGGCCACTTCCCGGACCTTCCCGCAGGCAGCTCACACTTCCCACGACCGCTTGTGGCCCCTGACCCCATCCGGGATTGTCTCCGTGCTGCTCCCCTGGGCCCCTCCCCCAGCCCAGCCTGGCCTGGCTCAGGGGCTGGACACCAGGGACGGGGGACACTGGGGCTGCTGCACAAAGGTGGTCCACGCCCAGCCCATCAAGTGGGCCCTGCGTCCACCCCTGGCCGCCGAGCGGAGGGTGGCGGCCTGGGGGTCAGGCACTGGACCTCCGGTCCTTGGCTTGAGGCTAGGAGACTTCCAGAATGCCGGGCCCTGTGTCCTCACACACAAGCCCAGGCTCCATGAGGAGAATCTTCTGGAACTCAGACTGGCCAGGCCAGTGACCCCACTGTGCCCTGGCCTTGAACTCAGAGCTCCGGCACACCCATCCAGGGCGGCACCTGTGCAGGGTGGGTGCTGAGCAATCCATAGGTGTCTCGTGTCCCGACCCTCCGAGTCAGGGGCCCTCCGGCCTCGCTGCGCCTCCAGCCCTAGTCGGGGGCCCAGGAGTCACTCACTTGGCCTTGTCGCTGAAGGAGATGAGCGAGGTCCCTGGAGGTGCGTTCAGGACCTTCTGGGAGCCAGAGTACAGAATGTCAATGCCTGTGGAGAGGGGGGGCATGTGCTCCTGGGGGCCGAGCTCCCCCGGGGCGGATCGTCACAGGGTGGGGGACAGGCGGTGCCCAGACAGGGCCACAGCAAGTCAACCAGAAGTTTTGGGTGACCTGGGGATCCGCAGCGCCAGTGCCTGTGAAGCAGGGTGGACAGTCTTGCAGGGGTCAGCCCCTAACCTATGCGGGGTGGCGCGGGCTCCAGGCGGGTGGCGTTGAATGGCAGGCCACCCCCTTCAGGAGGCCACGGAACTTTCACGAAGACGGGCACCGTCACCCCCTGAGAGTTTACACTACAGGCGGCAGCGAAGGGTTGTGGCAAAGCAGCGCGGTCATACCCGCCGCCGGCAGCCGGCGCCCGAGGGAGCGGGGTGCACCGTCCCCAGCAGGCTGGTCCGCCCAGGCTCACCCTGCAGTTTACTCCTGACAGCACAGCCCGGAGCCGGCCGGCAGGGAAGGGGTGACCGTGGCGTGTTCTAATCCCACGCACTCAGGGGCAAAGGCCTCGAACGCCCGAGTGGCCCCTGCTGACATTTCCTTGAGGTCCCCACCCTCCACTGAGGACGGGGAGGCAGGGACGGACGGAGCGTGTCCTGGGTTCCAGCCTTGGCTTCTCGGGGCTGCACTGTCCCCTGGGATCTGGGCTGGAGCCTCTTCCCTCGCACCACGGGGACGGCCAGCCCGGGAGGGGTGATGTGGGCATCCTGGGGACAGCCCTGTCCCCCGCACTGCATCCCCAGGGCCCCCTCCCTGAACCCTTCCCTTCAGAGCAGCCTGGAATCTCCCCCTTGATGGCCCAGAGCTCCCTGATGAGAGGGTTCGGGAAGACGTTTGCCCCACCGAGCAGGGGAGGGGTGGCTGGGGCCAGGCTCCAGGCCGTGTGGACTGGGACCTTCCTCTGGGAGGACGGCTTCTCTGGGCTGGCCTGCAAGGCGACCCTAGAAGTGGTGCTCGCTGCATGTGACAGGCTGGTGGGGACCCTGAGGCCCGGCCTGACTGACGGGCCCTGGCACTTTCCCACCCACCCCCGAGGGGCTCTGAGTGCGTCTCCAGAAGCTGGGGAGCTTCTCTGCCTGCTCCCCACGACAGGGCCGCAGAGACAATGGGGTATTGATTAGTCCATGGGCAGGTCCTTCCTCGGCCAGGTGACCGGTGCGTCCCCTGGGGCCCTAATCCGACGTGCGGCCTGCTGGCCGCCTTGCAGGCGCTGTCTCAGAAATCCTCCCCTCCGGGGCCCTCTGCACCCTCTGGGCCCCCCAGTGGCCGGCTGCAGGGGACATGCCTTACCTTGCTGGTCCATGTAGATGGGGGCCCCGCACAGGGACGCCACCGAGTCCACGAGGAGCAGGCACTTGTACCTGAGGGCGTAGGGCCGGAGAGGCGTCAGCTGCCTGGGGGGGGCTCCTGGAGGGGACTTGAAGGCCAGCGTTGAAGCTTGGAGCCTTTGCCCCCTCCCCCCCAGGGCGCATCCTCCTGGACACCCGGCCCCCAGGACCAGGTCTGCGTGGGAACCGGGGGGAGCCGAGGGGCAGGGCAGGCGTCAACGCAGGGACCACAGGTGTGCGGGAGGGCGCGCCCGGCCCGGCAGCGCGTGGTCCTGGGGGCGGGGGGCGGGGGGGCTCAGGGCCCGGTCCCCTGGCAACAGCATGCTGGCTGCACATCCAGAGCCCAGGGAGTCCAGGAACAGCCTAAGCGGGAGACTTTGACTCCCCTCCATCTCCACACTTTCTTAGGAAACACGAAAGGCGTGGGGCCGCCTGGCTGGACCAGTCAAGAGAATGTGTGGCTCTCAATCTCGGGGTCATGAGTTTGAGTCCCATGTTGGGCAGAGAGATTACTTAAAAATTTTTTTGAAGCATAAAGAGTATCTCATGCTGGGCACAGAGGGACATGTGGGTGCCCCGAGGGTCATAGCCCAGGCCTGGTTTACTGGAAAAGACCCCAGGGGAAGGGCTGTGGGGGGGCGGGGCCAAGCAGCCCCCATGCCCCCAACAGTGGACAGCAGCTCTGAAGGGGTGAACCTGCCCAGTGGGGAGGGCTCCTCTTCCTCCATCCTGCTGTCAGCTCTCCGGAGCAGGATTGCTGGTCACAGTGGGGAGCCCCGCTCAACTGCACCAGAGGCCCTGCCCATCCCGAGCAGCGGTGGGGAGGCTGGAGGAGGGCAGTGGGGGCGGGAGGCTGCTGGGGGTTCTTGGATCTCAGGACAAGGTGGGGCTGGGTGGCTCCTGGGCCCCAGAGAGGGGGATCGTCACCTTCCCAGCCACGGGGACTGGAGGGCAGTGGGCACTCCTGGCCACGGAGCACCTGGTCCTGCTCTCAGATGGGTGAGGCCCACCCAGACTCAGGGCAGAGCAAGAAGGACCCCGGGAGTGCCTGCATCTCACTCTGTGTGACCACGGGGGAGGGCAGAGGGGCAGGATGGGAGCCGGGTCTCACCTGCTGCCCCCTGGCTGGAGGGACCCGCCAGCACCCCCAAGCCCCAGCTCTGAGATATGCTTGGCTCCGCCCCTGGGGGCTCTGGGATGAGCTTGGCCCCGCCCCCGCACGGCCACCCTGCCCAGGCTCACTTGTGGCAGAGCTCCCCGTAGCCGTCGAGGGGCTGCAGCACGCCGCTGGATGACTCCCCCTGGGTCAGGAACAGCAGCACTGGCTTGTGCTGGGACAGGCCCTGAGTGGGACAGACGTGACAGCTGTGGGCACAGTCAGGCCTCCTCTGGGCCCACCAGCCCCGTCCAGAAAGACTTCCCGGCGAGGGGATCTGTCCCGAAAACCCTCCGTGATGGTACAGATCTGGGTGGCGGAAACTGGACAGGCCTCAGGCCTGCCTGCGTGTGTGCTGAGCCAGCATCTGGGCTCTGGCTTGTCCCTGGAAGGGAAGGACTTTCCCCCAGAGACAGAGCAAGAATGGTTCCCACCTCCCACATTGTCCTGTTGGCGCCGGTGAGGTCAGCTGAGTCCCCAGGGTGCTGCCTGGTTGGGACGGACCTTTCCCGATGGGGAGGGGCTGGCATCCTGAGTGTCAGGGTCCTGCTCCCCACCTCCTGCCTTCAGCCCACAGGACTGGGCTCCTGACTCAGTTTCCCTGCCGGGCAGAATCCTCCCTCTTGGGCTTCCCACCGGCCCCCTAGGTACTGGAACCCTCCCCCTGTGCCTGGTCGCCTGGTCCTGGGAAGAGCCGAGGGTCAGCCTCGGTCTCCCAGCCCCCAGCCCCTCGGCCGGCCAGCCCCCTCCCCTCCCCAGGGCTCATGTACCCCCCCTACCTCTTCCACCTCCCGCAGAGTGTAGTGGTTTCCGGGGTCCTTGATCATTGAGTGCACGCGGGCTCCTGGGGGGAGGGGCAGCCTGAGTGTGAGCAGCCTCCAGCCCAGGGAGGGGACCGGGGTCTGTGCCGAGCAGGCAGGCCCTGTGAGGGGGCACCCACCCACCCCAGCCCGTGGCCGCAGGGAAGAGGAAGGTGGGTGTGCTCAGGGAGCTGAGGCTCCTGGGGTGCGCGGCGCGAGAGCGGCCAGGCTCAGCTCCTGCCCCGGCCTCACCTCCCTGCGCCCAGCCAGGCTCCTGCCCTGGCCAAGACGCGGGCATTTGTGCGGGGCCTGGTGGTGCGGGGTGGTGCTGGGGGCGGGCACCGACGAGGGAGGCTCTGGGAAGGCAGACCCTTGCCCTGCTCCCTGTCCTCGACCCCCTCCCGCCACCGCACAGCGGCTCCAGGGTCCAGTATAGAAGGAAGGAGGCCGCAGAGCCACCTGAACCTCAGCGGGGACCCCGAGGCCGTACAGGGTGAGGGCAGAGAAAGGTCAGTCAGGGCCTCTGGAGCGTGGGTGCCTGTGCGGTCCGCTGGGGGCCCTGGCCTCTGCCCGACGCTGCCTCCCCTTGAAAACCAGTGTATGAACTGAAGGGGACCGGGTGAGTGGTGGGGACCCCCTTGGGCCCCAGGGGTTGTCCATTAACCAGGCCTGAGAGCGGCCAAGTGTGGAGCTGACCGTGCAGGGGCGGGAGGCGTTTCCACATGCCGCCATCAATCATTAAACTCGCCGCACACTCCTGCTTCAGATTTTTGTCTCCAGAAAATTTTACTCCGGGAGTGAAAATCTCATCCGTGCCTCTGTGCTTTGCTGCTCCTGAGAGGTTCTGAGGTTTCAGCCTCTAGAACCCTGTCCTGTCACAGGGCAGAGGTGAAGCCTGCGGACCCTGGGGAGCTGCGGGGGCGCTCTCGGGTCCTTGGGGAGCCCTGAGGTCTCCCCACATGCTGGGGAGACAGCTGTCCTCACGCCCGGGGGACTGGGGACGGGGGTGTCTCTGTGCCCACTTGGAAAAGGCAGCGGCCGCCGGGCAGGGGTGGATGCGTGAAGGGGACGAGCACTTACCTGCGGAGGGGTGGGCAGGTGGGTCTGCCAAGCTCCACCGGGAGGCCTTGGGGAAGGCTGACCCAAGGGCTCACACCCCACCCTCCACCCCGACCCTTACCGATGCGCTCCCCGATGTCCGCAGCCCGCTGCCCCCAGATGCCGTTGACGCCGACCAGGAAGGAGTCCCCCGGCTCCAGGATGTTGAACAGGGCGGCCTCCAGGGCACAGTGCCCCGAGCCGCTGATCGCAAGGGTGAGCGGGTTCTTGGTCTGGAACACGTACTGGATGCCTTGCTTGATCTCATCCATGATCTGGGGGCAGCGGGCTTGCAGGTCAGGCCCTGCTCCCTGCCCTCTCCCCAGTGACCCACCGCCACCACCTACGGGACCTACCTGGAACATCTCTTTGTGCATGTGCCCGATCATCTGCAGCCCCCCGGCCACCAGGACGCGCGGGGCCAGGTTGGAAGGGCCGGGCCCCAGCAGAAGCCGGTTAGGGATGGACAGGGGCTTCAGCAGGGCCCCTGGAGGAGCCACCAGCAGCTGCTGGGAGGCCATGGTCCGCGCCCAGCCTGCCACCCGGGGCCCCAGGGCCGCACTGGCCCTGGCCAGCGCTCGGAGCATTTCCCAGCTGGCCTTGCGTCCGTGTCCAGAGGCAAGGCCGGTCGATGGGCTCCCGCTGCACCTTCTCTGCCTTCCGTTGTTTGTCGGTGCTGCCTGACCCCTTATTGACGCTTCTCCTGCGTGTCAGGGCCTGACAGCCAGGGCGTTGAACCCTTGGCCAGGGGAGGATCCTTCAGAGTCCAGTCAATGAAAAACAGAGCTTGGCAAGCTGTCCTCGCCCCTCCCGCCCCTGCCAGCTCCCCAGCCCCAGCCAACTGCACCCTGCGGGGCTCAGAGGGCCCCCGAGTTTTCCTTAAAGGACCAGAGAGCACATACTTCAGACTTGGCAGGCCCTATAGGCTGTGTTGCAGCTACTCAATCCTGCTGTGGTCGTGCAAAAGTGGCTACTGTGGGGTTGCTGTGTGCCAATAAAACTTTATTGATAAAAGCAAATTGTGGGCCAGATTTGTTGAGCTAAGGAAAAGGCTTAATTTAGAAAATATGTATGTCCCGTGTGTATAGACACACACATTCTCTCTCTCTCTCTCTTTCTCACACACACACACACACACACACACACACACACACACACTGAGAACATACTCATTCTTGATCCCTTTAGAAATAAGCATTTCCTCTGCTTCCCCATTCCCAAGGGCCCTGAGGGCTGGTGTTAGCTCCGCACCCGAGGACACATCTGTCTGCAGGCCTCCTCCGCTCGCCAACTCGGCAGGTGGTGAGAATAAAGCCATGCACGATACTTGCAGGAAAGGGAGCCAGAGACACTGGTGTCCTGGGGAGTCAGGAAAGGGGGACCCGATCTGGTGTTCCCTGCGCAGCACCAGAGCCTCCCATAGTTCTCGGGGGGCCTGGTCGGGGGGGGGGCGGGGGTTCCTGCTGTTTATGCTCAGACACCACGGGTCTCCGTCACCAGGGAGGCGTCAGGGCTTCCGCCAGAGACTTCACAGGCACCAAGGAGGCAGCGCCCCTACCCCCCGGGCCTGGCACGTGACCTCCCCCATGACCACTGCATCCCCGGCTCAGCAAAGTCCATTCAGCTCTGGGGTCTGGGGGACCCAGGGAGCCTTAGCCCAGCTGGTCAGCCATGGCCGGAGCCCCTGGGAACCTCCACAGCCTTGCACAAGCGGTGGTGGTCTGTCCGTCCAATGGGTGAGGAAAAGCGCACAGGAGCGGGGTCCCCGTGCCGGGCAGACAGCAGCCCGGGCAGCCCAGCCCCAAGGAAGGTGTGGTCCCAGCCAGCCCTGGGCATGCACACCGTGACAGTTAGCCTAGACTTCTCTAGCTCAGCGGGTGCTCCTCTCCCCTCTCCTCCCCTCCCCTCCCCTCCCCGCCTCTCCCTCTCCTCTCCCCCTTCTTCCTTCCTTCCTCCCTCCCTCCCTCCCTCTCTCCCTCCTTCCTGAGCGCTAACTCTGGACCAGGACCAGTCTGGCTGTTCCCCCTGATGTAGTATCAGCAAGAGTGAGAAGCCCTAACAGGTGGGGGAAAGGGTGGACCAGAGTCCTGGGTGCTGGGAGCTGAGCGCCTAGAAGAGGGGAGCACCCTAGGGCGCTGCCAGGACAAGGTCGGGGCGGAGTGGGGGGCATGGGCGTCCTCGAGGATGGGGAAGTGTGCCCATCCCGGGGCCACGGGGGGACTGCAGGGGCTGGGGAACAAAGGTGGGGGTCTGCAGAGCCAGAGGCCTGCGTCAGGAGGGCGTGTGCAGACCCCCTAAGGGAGCCAGCGTTCTCAGGCCCCGCCCCGCCGCGGCGTCTGTCCCCCACAGCCTGGTGGCATCTGCGTAGCCTGGGCCTCCGGAGTCACGGTGTGTGTCAGCCCGGCGCAGCCCTGGGGAGCCCTTCCCCTGCCCAGAGCTGGTCGGACACGACACACCCCACCGTGTGCCTTCCTGCCTGCTAAGAACAAGGGCCCCACCCTCCTCAGGGCCAGGCACCCTCCGCTCTCAGCAGCTGCCCTGGCTCCTTCCCTCGGTGACTACACCCCTTCCTCTGGGTCCCCTCTCTCCTGGTTGAGGGGCTGCCCCAACCACCTCCCTGTGCACCTTTCAGGCACACACACACACCCTTCATTCCAGTCTGACAAGTGCCTCTGTGCCTTGGCACGTGCTGTTCCCTCTGCCTGGAATGCTTGTCCCTTTCTTCGTTCAGCCCCGCTTGCTCTTCTCTTGGGCTGTGGCCAAGCCTCCTGCCCAGGGAGTCACCTCAGCTGTGTGGAGTCCCTCGGACGCCCTTCCCTCCTGCCACATGCCACCTGGGTCACGCTGTCTGTGTATGGCCCGCCCCACCCCGGGGAAGGACCCCGCTTTGTGCGGCGCTGCGGGCACAGTGCGGCTCGTGGGAGGGAGGGAGAAGCCTGGGCCTGGGATTGGCCCAGCCGTCTGGCAGGTGGGCGGGCGGGCAGGTGCAGGCAGGGGACTAGGGAGGGACGAGCCGTGTTCCCAAACAGGAAGGAATCCTGTGTTAGCGTAACTGAAGGGGGGCTGTCGCAATCCAGAGAGGCGTTTCCTTAGGCCACGAGCCGATTGGGAGCCGTGGAGGCCGTGATGACACCAGCAGCCAGCCGGGCCCCCGACCTCTGTGCCTGGAGCCCTGGAGATCATGGCCACCTGGCCAGGCGCGCCTCGACCTCAGCCCCGACACCAAGGCCGTGCACGGCACCCGCCCCGGAAAGCGCCCCGCGCCCCGTGTCCAGCAGCCAGAGCTCAGGGTGGGGCGTGGAGTCCTCCCCCTCGCTCCTGGGTGGGTCTCCCCGGCCAGCTCCCCGGGGGCGCAGGGGGCGTGTGCCTCCACTCAGCCGTGGGCCCCCTCGGCCGCCCGCCACGTCGTGATACAGAGTCTGGTTTTTAAATTTCACTTCTGGTTTTCCACAGTTGACGACTGCTTTTGCCTCCTGGTCTGCCACCTGCCGTCTGTCCCGGCGCTCAGGCCGGTGACCTCGTCTGTGGGTGACCCAGGCCGCCCACCCCTCTGCCAGCCACTTCGCACCTGCCGGCTTCTCCAGGATGCTCTTTTCAAATCTGCAGCTTGAGCCAGGCTTCCGGGACACCCCAGGCCGGGGAAGGCCATCGGAGGCCCGGGGGCGCACTTCTCACGGACAGCCCGCCGGGTCCCAGGGGGGAGGGACTGGCCTGGAACCCGCTCCCTCAGCCCGAGTGCGGGACCCTCCCCAGCAGGGGCTGCCTGGGGTGACATGCAGCTCACAGCTGAGCGGAGCCCGGCCTGGGTGTCCAGGCCATGACCGAGGGGCAGCAGTGGGTCTCTGCCCGGCGAGTGTCATGCAGAGTCCGTCCCAAGGAGGGGCCCCTGAGAAGACACTGTGTCCCTGGGCAATTGCTTAGTCGTGTGGCGAGAGGCGCTACGGGCCCGTGTTCTTGACCCGCTGACAGTGCCCCCTGCCGCCCGGCTGAGCTGCCTCCCTAACCCTGACCCGTCAGCCCCGATGCACATGTGCTCGGAGACCGATGGCTCCCAGAGCAGTGACCGTGTGACCCGGACTCCCGGGGGGCCTGCCTGCTGCCTCTCAGGGCCTCCCGGGGGCTCTGCCGTCTCCCACCTGGTGGTCCTGGGGTGCTGTTTCACTCATAACGTGAGAGTTGTGGCAGAGCAGGGGAGGCCGGCTGGCGTCTCGGCCACCCCAGAGCCCCCGTCTGCCTGTGGAGTGGGGGTCTGGCCAGGCTGTCCCAGGACCCCCTGCCCCTCTCCGGGCGCCCGCGGCCTGTGCCTGGCCGGGCCGCAGCTCTGCCAGCCCGCCGGGATTTACCAATAAGTAACGAGAGACGTTCTCTTAACCCGGCGGCAGTTTGCAGGCCCTGCATAGAAACCTCCGCCCCCAGCCCCCACGGGCCCCCACCAGCCCTCTGACCGCTCTCTGGAGGCCGCACAGTAATGACCTGGAGGTGAAGGCACCCCCTTCGGGGGTCTTCAAGCTTGGGGTCCCTGGGGCTCGAGACTCCTGCGAGACGGGGGCCGGCTCCGCACACCCTCACCCCAGAGGGTCCGCCCGGCTGGTCCTCATGGAGGTGGTGGGCTTAGGCCCCTAGGAGGGGGTCGCCGGCCCGGGACCCACGGCTGGACGGGCTGGACCGGGCTTCTCTGGCGGACGGTCCTCTGGCCCAGCCCGCCGCCGCCTCACCGCTGCCCACCTGTCTGAGCGCCGGCTCTCCAGGTCCCCCCATCCTGGAGAGCCCTCCCTGCACCTCCGGAACCGCGCACGGGCTCAGATGCTCTGCCCACCTCGGACCCCAGACTCTCCCTGGTTCCCCCCAAAACACCACCCACTCCCCGTGCCGCCCCTCACCAGCCTGAGGGTGCTCTGTGAGGCACCCCTTCCGGGGTGAAGAGGGGGACGCACGGGGGTGCCCCGGAGGGCGTACAGGCACTGCCTCTAAGTTCTGGAAGGGCTCAGGAGTTAGAATTTCAAAGATTCGTTTGGGGTGACTCCTAACACTCTTCCCCAGGCCGCGCAGAGCTGGGGTGAGGCTGGGGGAGCAGGGGCAGCGCGCAGCTGTGCCCTCCCGGAACGCACTGCTGGTTCTCAGAGAGAAAAGCCTCCTGGACCCAACCTCGTCCTCGGGAGCCCCCTGCCCCCACCCAGGGCTGTGAGCGGGCTCAGGTGCGGTTCACAGAGGAGGGGCCCGGGTTCTCCCCTGGAGGCCGGGGGGCCGGGCAGGTGTCTAGAGTCACCTGCAATGAGCCGCCTGAGCAGTGTCCCCAACCGTCAATGAGGGAAGGCACCGAGGGCACAGTGACCAGGGCTGCCACCCACACAGGTGCCGGTTCCTGCAGAGTCTGGGCCCCGATCACACTCCTC
>PISW01016689.1:0-12449 GCA_004023785.1 Mungos mungo | reverse complement strand
CTGGGTGTCTTTTGCTTCTATATCGGTGCTCGTGGTTACAGAGCTGGTAGCCAGAGTAAACTAGATAACCCATACGATGCATTTAGGACATAGTGGGTGGTCATTAGTAATATAATAATAGCTGCCATGCATTGAGTGCTTAGTGTATGCTAGGCATTGTGCTCGGTAAGCGTTTACCTACATTCATTCTTGCACCAAAGATGTACTGAGCATCTATTTTGTGATTAGCATTGTGTTTGGTGGTCAGAGCACAATAATAAATTAGACATTGTCTTCTTTAATACTTGGCAAAAACCCTATGAAGTTCACTTTGACCCAATTTTACAGGTAAGGAAACTGACATGGGGCAAGTAAAGTGGCTTATGCAAGATGCTAACTAGCAGGTACATGAAGTTGGGGATAGAACCAAAAGCCATCTGCCTTTGAGCAATGCCCTGGTGGAAGCCTATCTGGGCATTTGAGATTTTGGCCTGATCAGAGGCAGAACCAAAAAGGGGCCCTGATCAGAGGCCTGTGCGATTAAGTCACATGTACCCCTTCCACAGACCAACAGCCTCACATTCACCTGGGTGTTGTTTCACTTTATGTACTTATTTATTTTACTCATAGCAACATTTGTCTCTTAATAGTAGCTTTATTTGAAAAAGAACTATGTGCCACATTCACTTAAATGTGTTACCAATTCTTAGGATTATAAGATCCACAAACATGCATTCTAAGTAATATACCTTGTATTTTCCAAAATATTGTATTTCCAACATGTGACATTTTCCATAATATATTATTATGCTATATTTCAGTGTAATGATTATCAGCAGAAACCTGAACAGAAAATACTGAGCAGGTGTAGGTGGTAAAGTACAAAAGATATATTTGTAAGTTTGAGGACATGGTAAATAATCTTTAGATTGTTCTTACCTATATTAGAATGTCAACCTTCTACTAAAAATTATGGAAAATTCTATTTTATTTTATTTACTTATTTGGCTATTTATCTTTGAATGTTCTTTTAAATTCAGATTCCCACATCTAACTTACTTAACCAGATGTACCTCAGCAAAGGTCCTGGAAAGCTGTATTGTAAGAGATTTGCCCAGATGATTTTGACGAGCTGTCAAATTGGCCTAGACCAGTGATTCTCAATTTTGGCTGTCATTAGAATTTCCTGGTGATCTTTAAAAGTGTGTGTGTGTGTGTGTGTGTGTGTGTGTGTGTGTGTGTGTGTGTGTATTTACATACCAAGAAAAAACAAATCCCAATGTCCCAGGCCCACCATCAAAGATTCTGTTTTTCCCTAGGGTAGAGCCTAGGCAATGGTATTTCTTTTAAAAACTTATCAGGTGCCCCTGTGGTCTAGCCAGGATTGTGAACCAATGGGTGAGAAGATTTTCTAGATCACAGAACTTAGGAATGACTGAGATCTCAAACCCGAAATTTAGGGAACACTTCAGCCCTAAATTACCTGGAATTGAGGTGAGGGTGGAGCTGTGCCTTAATTGTGCAGAGTTGTAGACACAGAAACATGCTTATTCAACCAGAGAGTCCTTATACCCTGGTAGAAGAGCACAGGCTCTTTTGAGTGAATCACTTCACCTTTTTTTGAGCCTCAATTTCCTTATTTGCACAGAGTTATAATGATAATTCCTAGCCCACGAGGTGATTGTAGGGCTCAGAGAGAACGCAAGCTGGAACTTTCAGCACAGTGCATCACGTGTAGTATTTAATAAGATGGTGGTCAGTATCGTTGTTACAAATATCATTGTTATTATGACTGTTTGTACTACTTGTGATACCACCTAGGATTTTTATATTTTACAGCGAGGCATCCACAGAGCACAACTGTGTGAGGACCAAAAGTCAAGACCCACTGGCCATCTACTTCACAAGTGGCACTACCGGAGCCCCCAAGATGGTTGAGCACTCGCAGGCCAGCTATGGACTGGGTTTTGTAGCTAGTGGAAGGTACTGGAGGACGCTCATCTGGCAGGTCAAAGTAACAGAAATTAGGGAATGAGCCAGAGAAATGTAAGAGACGTAGTGGCAAGATTGAGGTCATAAAGCTAACATGGGGCACCTGGGTGCCCCAATCACTTGAGCTTCTGATTCTTGGTGTCAGCTTGAGTCATGATCTCAACAGTTCATGAGATCAAGTCCTAGGTTTGGCTCTCAGCTGATACTGTGGAGGCTGTTTGAGATTTCCTTCTCTCTGTCTCTCTCTGCCTGTCCTCTGCTCATTCTTTCTCTCTTTCTCTCTCTCTTTCAAAATAAATAAACTTAAAAAAAAAAAAGAAGAAGAGTGAGGTCAGAGAACTAACAAAGTGGGAAATCAGATAGAATCAGAAGGCCCTGAACTTGACTTTGAGCAAGGTGAAAAGCCATTAGAAATTTTTTGGTTTTGTTTTTAATTGTGGTAAGAGATACATAACATACAATTTACTATCTTAACCTTTTAAGTGTAAACTTGGTGTCATTAAGGACGTCCACATTGTTATACAGTCATCCCCACCATCCATCTCTGGAACTTTTCCATTTTGCAAACCTGAAACTCTGTGCCCATTACACAATAATTCCCCATTTCCTCCCCCCTCGACCCTGACACCCACCATTCTTTCTGTCTCTATGAGTTTGACTACTCTGGGCACCACCTATAAGTGGAATCATACAGTATTTTTCCTTTCACGTCTGACTTCTTTTACTTAGCATCATGTCCTCAGGTTTCATCCATGGTGTATCATATGTCAGGAATTCCTGTCTTGTTTAAGGCTCATTAATGAATATTGCAGTGTATGTAACGTATCAGTGTTGTTTATCCAGTCACCCAAGGATGGATACTTGGGTTGCTTACACTTTTTGGTTGTTATCACTAGTGCTGCTATTATCATGGGTATATAAGCATGTATTCAAAACTCTGTCTTTAATTCTTTTGGGTGTATGTATCCAAAGTGGAATTGCTGGATCATATGGTGATTCTATGTTTAATTTTCTGAGGAACACTGGAGTATTTTGAGCAGAGGAGTGAATTGATCTGATGTGGTTTTTTAAAGGAGCTCGCAGCCATTTGGGTTGAGAATAAACTGTTGGGGGCAAAGAATGAAGCAGAAGCCCACTTCAGAGGCCAGTGCATTAAGAGGCAAAGGTGGAGGCTTCCACAGGAGAAATGAGAGGAAGCAAAATCCTGAATGTATTTTGAACATAAGCCTAATAAGATTTACTGACAGGCTTGATGTGAAGTGAGAGAGAATGCGAAGAGTCAGGGGTGATGCCACATTTTATTGCCTGAACAATCAGAAGCAGTAACTGATAGCAGGAAGACTGTGTTGAGCTGTTTGGTGGGAGGAACAGGAGGTGTTCATTTTCAGCATCGTAAGTTTGAGAAACTTAGTAGACATCTCCATACTCTGAGTTAAGAAAGGCGATCCTGGAAGGTAGTTGGAGATAGTGGGACTCATGCTGGAATTATCAGCAAGGTGGTACTTAATGCCATGAAATTGGATGAGATCAGCAAAGAGTAATAGACACTGAAAAGAGAAGAGGTCTCGGCACTGAATCCCTGAGGCATTTCTGCAGTAACGTGGTAGGCAAGGAGAACTGGAGGAAGAGACCGAGAAGGAACAGCCAATGAGCAGGTTGAGGACCAGGAAGACTGTGTCCCAAAATCCAAGCATAGAACATGACCACTTGTATATTTTCTATGCTCACAGGCACTGCCTTCTCTTCCTGGGATGTCCTTCCCTCTCTGCTTCCCCCATGTAGACCCTGTGCATCATTTCCATCTCACTCAGCTCTTACCTCCTCTGGGGAAGCATTTCTCAGATCCCCTCTACATCCTTTCTCTGGGTTAGGTGCCCATTCTCCATACTTGTGTAATTGGTCTGCGTTTAACTCTTTGAAAGCTTGCTCTCCAGGGGCTTCCTAGATGTTTAAACATACTAAAGTATAAGTTCCTCAAAGCAAGACTAATCATTCTTTTCTACACTCTAATGCCAAGTCCAGAATAGGTGCTGAATAAACTTTGACTGAATAAAGAAATACCCTCATCACACTGTACTTAAATTATGTGTTTCCTTACAAATCCCTCCCACTAGACTGTGAACTCTTGAAAGCGTGGGATCTGTCTAATTCTGTATCCTTCACCTATAGTATAAATACACAGAATATGCCCCATAAATGCTTGTTGAGACAAAGATTGGCTTTATGGTTCCTATACCGATTTGATTACTATAAGTGAGTTATACCCTCGGCAAGGCTCCAAATAAGGTAGCATTGATACTATATTCCTTTTTAGAAGAATAAGCATTGCTGAAGGTTCTGACTTTCTCTCATTTTTGGCAGGCAGTGGGCGGCCTTGACCCCATCAGACATCTTCTGGAATACATCAGACACAGGCTGGGTGAAAGCAGCTTGGACCCTCTTCTCTGCCTGGCCTCATGGATCTTGCATTTTTGTGCATGAACTGCCCCGAGTTGATGCCAAGCTTATTCTCAATGTAAGAAACAAAAACATGGCTCATGTGTTGGATGTAAATGAGATGAGTGGAATATAGACGTTGGGGATGCCTGGTTGGCCTAGTCGGTAGACCATGCAGCTCATGATTTCAGGGTTGTGAGTTCAAGCACCATATTGGGTGTAGAGATTACTTAAATAAATAAAACTCTTTAAGGAAAGGAATATAGCTTTTGAATTTGTAGGAGAAAAGGCATAAGTGATCACAAGGCCTCTTTGGTGCTGATATTAAACAAAATGACTCCCAGGACCTTCTGTAATCTGACTCTTGCCCACCTGCCTACCTTCAGTTATTGCCTGTCCTTTAACTAGATCCCTGGACAAGACCACTTAATATCTCTAAACATTTGCATATTTTGTATTTTATGCATTGGGTACCTCTCCTTCCACCACTTTATTCCTTGTGCTCCTGTCGAAACCCTAGTTTTCAAAACCTTGGGGGAAACCATAGTGTATGCCTCAATTCCATGTGTTATTATCCATGGTGCTTAGTGTGAATATTTCACCCAGCATGAGTATCTTGATGACTCCTGCCCATTTTCCTTGGGTTTTCTCATAATTATTGACCCCATTGAAGACACACGCCACCTTCCTTCCACCCTCTACATCCTAACCACCATTCCTTCAAGCATCTGAGGGGCCATCCACCCATGCTCTTTGCATTGAGGTAAGCTGTATCAAACTGCTGGCTAGTAGCACAGGCCGTTCCATCAGTCAGACCTGGGCTCTGATCCTATGTCTTCCGTTTGCTAGCTGTGTGTCCTTGGGAAAGTCACCTAACTTCCTTCCTTGTGAGGAGGAAATTGAACGTCAATTTCTTCATCTACTGTAAGAAAGTAAGGAATCATATAGTTCTATGGAAGATGAAACAGTACAAGGCATGGCACAGAGTGGGTTCTTAACACATATTGATTATTATTGCCATTATCAAGCTCCCCATCATCATTTTTCACTTAGGGCTTGATCAGCCAATGTGTACATTGTTCCTCTACTGGCCCTGGCCCTTACATAATGTATTAGTTAGTTATTGTAGTAAGTTACCCCTAAACTTAGCAGCATTAAACAGACATTTATTATCTCACAGTTTCTGGTGGTCAGGAATCTGGGAGCAGCCTGACAGCTGATTCTGAATCAGGGCCTCTTGGGAGGTTGTAGTCAAGTGGTCAGCTGGGTATATCCATGCTCATAGCAGTGTTATTCCTAATAGCCCATAAATGGAAGCAACCAGGTCCCATCAGCAGATAAACGAATAAACAAGATGTGATACATGCATGCACTGGAACATTATTCAGCCTTTAGGAAGAAGAACTGACACTTGAGGCACCTCAGTCAGTTGAGCTTCCAACTTTAGCTAAGGTCATGATCTCGTGGTTCATGAGTTAGAGCCCTGTGTCGGGCTCTGTGCTGACAACTTAGAACCCGGAGCCTGCCTCAGATTCTGTGTCTCATTGTCTCACTGCTTCTCCCCTGTTCATGCTTCTCTCTGTCTCTCAAAAATAAATAAACATTAAAAAAAAAAAAGGAAGGAATGATACATGCTATATATATCATGGATAAATCTTGAAGACATTATGTTAAGTGAAACAAGCTAGCCATAAAGTGACAAATACTGTATCGTTCACTTACACGATGTATGTAGAGTAGTTAAAAGCATGGAGACAGAGGTAGGATGGTCAGGAACTGGGGGAAAGGAGAAAGGGGCATTATTGTGTAATGGGTACAGAGTTTCAGTTTGGGAAGATTTTTAAGGTTCTGGAGATGGATGGTGATGATGGTTGCACAAGAGTGTGAATGTGTTTAATGTCATTAGACTGTACATTTAAAATGGTTAAAATGATAAATTTTTATGTGATGTGTATTTTACCATAATAAGAAAAGAAAGACATCTGCCAGGACTGCAATCACCTTAAAGCTTGACTGGGACTAGAGAATCTATTTTAAAACCCACTCATGTGGTTTTTAGAGGACTTTAGTTTCTCACTGGCTATTGGACAAAGGTTTCAGTTTCTGACTGTATACACTCGCGTATACTCACAACATGGTGGCCTGTGTTCCCCAGAGCAAGTGACTTAAGATAGGGAGAGAGAGGGATGGCACCCAAAACAGAAGCTGGAGTATTTGTATGATCTAACTTCAAAAATGGCATCTGTCCCCTCTACCAAATACTATTGGTCATGCAGACCAAACTTAGTTCAGAGTGGGAAGGGACCCCACAAGAATGCAAATATCAGGAAGTGAAGCCCTTGGAGCTACCTTGGAGGCTGGATGCCACATGTAGTTTTCAGCTTCTCTGCTCTGGTAATGAGAGTATGAAGACCCAGTTCACCTGCTCCAGCTCCATGAAGTCCCACCCCAGTACCTCTCATTGTTTTTGTTTAGACTCTCTCCAGTTTCCCAATCACCACCCTCTGCTGTGTCCCCACCATCTTCCGGCTGCTTGTACAGGAGGATCTGACCAGGTACAGCCCGACCGTGTGTTGCTTTGGGGACCTGTGTATGTGAATATACAGCAGTATATGTACACATGCATGCATACCCTCTCATACCACCTCTGTCTCTGTCTCATCTCTGCCCTCTCTATCTTATCTCTGTCTCTCTCTCTATATATATAAATATATATGCATATAAATGTTTATATATACACATATATGTAAATTTATATATACACACACACATATACATATACAGATGTATGTGTGTACATTTGTGTGTGTGTATATTTATATATATGTATATGTATGTATATATGTTCGTGTGTGTATATATATATATACACACGTACACATGTAAATCTGTGATTATATATAGATATATGTCTAGAATATTATATATAACTGTGTTTTTCTGTCTCACACACACATACTCAAGCATATAAGCATCTATATCCTTTGCAGATGCCCTATATAAATGAAATTCTGCCCACCCCCCACCCAGGAATTTGCATCCAGGTGGAATTGGATAGATTTAAGATAGTCTGGAATTTTAGCACTTGAGATGGGCTATCTCTCCATCATATACCCATAGGCCATTCGCTCGGCAAGATGTCTGCTACTTCTGTGAGGTTGGAGAAATTATTGGATAATTGTTAGCCACCTGTGGAATGGGATTTGTGGCCAGGGCCTTTAGTGTGGTGCCCACCACGATAGATGTTCCATCCCTCAGCCCCAGATTAACCCGATCCAGCCGCCCTCTGAGTGAATGCCATGGGTATCCCACAGAAGGTAACAAGACACTGTGTGCCTCTGGCTCCCATCATGGATGAAGCCAAAGCAACATGTGCTGGCAGGACAAGTCTAGTTGCCGGGGTATGTGGAGAGAGACCTGTTGTTACCCTTCTTACTCTGATCTGTGTCCACCTCCTCTATTGTCTCCCAGGTCATGGGGAGTTGTCCCTACCTGCCCTGCACCTTCCCTCATCCCATGTATCTGTCCATGAAGCGCCTAAGAGGGACCTCTTGCATGATTCTCCTGGAGAATCCTTTTCTAATCTAAGAATTCATCCCATTCATTGATGTTGTAAATATCTATGTATCATGGTTTTAACAGAAAGCAGACTCTGAATAATTTTTTCAAGAGGAATTTGGTTGAAAGATAGTAGCTAATACTTATTATTATTATTAGTCAAACCAAGTTTATCCAAAGGGGGAGAAAATGGTTTAAAATGTATTTGCAACCACCAATTGTTCACATTTCAGATGATTTGTTAAATGGAAGGGTAGATTAGCGACATATTTAATATCTATAAGAATTTATGGCCCATTCTTCTGAATTTTCGGATTGCTAGGGGCTACTTTCTACCTTTTAAATTTGTAATCGATTTACAACCGGGTGGCTGTCCTAACCAAATTTACTGTTAGTTTGTTTTCAACAAAGTTATTTTGGCCAATTCATCATGTTATGACAAAATATGCTATATGAGGTTCTGATTTTCAGAATCAGACGGATTGATTTTTTAAAAAATTATCTGCCCATGAGGAACATGCCTGCAAAGCCAGAGGATAGGGTACTTGGAACAGATTATAAAGCCTTTATTTTACCCTCCAGTACCTTTAGACGTCTAGACCTGAGTAGCAGTACTGGAGATGAGGTGGGGGATGGGGGAGTCCTGACATAGGTGGCCTTGTTTTCCAAATGAGAAAGGTACCAGTTTATGAGCCTGAGGCACTGTTTGACTGGAGGAGAGGCCCTGAATCCTGACGTGAGAGAGAAATGGAAGAGCCAAGTGGGCCTGGAGTTGCATGAAGGCTATGGCCAGTCTGAAACAGTGAGTACTGCTGGGGTCTGGGTCTCTTCCACAGGTCACCTCTACCTGCGCCCTCAGCCACTAGGTGGAGATGGCCAACCTACTGAGCCTTCTGCCTTCCAGACACCTGTCAGGGACTCCCCTACCCACTAGGAGAAGCTGATAATAAAATCCCATTAGCTTTTCTTCCCTTTTGACTTAAAGATAATTCAAAGTGACTTCACAATGATACCACAGTCAGCAAACCAACTCTCAGGGCCAAGGGTGCTGTTTATATCCACTAGGACAGCCTACCTCGTCTCTGGTCAGCGCCCAGGATCTTAGACAGTATTCTCCATAGACATCCGGGCAGCAGAGATTTGGTAGTCAACTGAGTTTTGGCTTAACAACACATTTGGTTCTTTATGTGTGAGTGCCCAGTAGGTGTTCAATAAATGTTTGTTGACTATGGCAAGAAGAGACGGAAGGAAGGGATGAGGAAGAGACATAAAGGAAGAGAAGGGAGGAGAGGGGAGGAGAGTTAAAAGGCAAAATTGGAGAAAAAATGGGCACTAGGAAGGAAGCTAAGGGGATAAGACTCCTCCTTATTGGTACAACTTTCTCTCCAGGTTGTAATCTGTGCCAATCCAAAGGGCATGAAAATCAAATCTGGATCCATGGGGAAAGCGTCCCCACCTTACGATGTACAGGTAGGCAGCCTCCCCCAACTTCTGTTGAGGCTTGTATCAAAGAGGAGAACAAAATGCATGTTCTGGGTTAGCAACAGCAGGCTTAGCTGGCGGGGTAGCCTGGCTCTGCAGATATCCAGACACTGCTCTATGATTTTTCTACCAGATTGTGGATGATGAGGGCAACATCCTGCCTCCGGGAGAAGAGGGCAATGTTGCTGTCCGAGTCAGGCCCACCCGGCCCTTCTGTTTCTTCAGTTGCTATTTGGTAAGTGGCAGGGAATGGCCATTTTCACAATGATTTCTATGTGCTAAGCACTGTATTCCAAGATTTATAAACACCTGCTTGTTTAACCCTTGCAATAACTGGTATTATTACTGATAAAGAAGTGACTTATCCAATGTAAGCAACTAGTATGTACAGGACATGGATTTGAGCAGGGGTATGTCTGAGAGTGTAAATTTATAAAACCAGGGTGACCTCATCATTTCAATGATGAGAAAATTGTGGTTCAAGAAAAAGGAGGGGACTTTTAAAAAGTCAAACTGTAATTTGTGTCAGAGCCCAATTTTCAGGATTCTTTTTGTTTTGAGTCTTGTATGGAGAGAGGTTTACTGGCAGGGCTTGTGCCCAAGAATTCTAGTCTAAGTTTCTGTCATAATCCAGTAATTACCTCCCCCTTGTGCCCACTGTTGTTGGTGTTTATGATGGGCGCTCTTTTTGCCAGACTCTTCTCTATAAAGCTCTGTTGACATGATTCTCAACCTTGGTTGCACATTAAAAATGCCTTGGAAGCTTCAAAACACTACTGATATTCAAGCCCCACTCAGTGAGGCCAAACTTTCTGAGGATGTGGATCAGCTTCCCTGGTGATTCAGATGTGCAGCTGAGGTTGAGACCCATGGCTGTAAGGAACTCCCTCTGGCATGGATGCGAAGCCACAGTCAGCTACAGCACCAGAAGGAACAGATAAAAATCAGCCAATTTGTTTTTAGAGTGGTATATATGTATTTTTGTGGCTTTTCTGTGACTACAAGAGAAATAGTCTTTCATGGCATATCATGTAAAGTCACAAACTTACCTACCAGAATAAACCAAAAAAGCCCCCAAACAATAAAACAGTAATACACCAAGCAGAGATAATTTAAAAAATTTAATGTATTTTCTTCTAATCATTTGTGTAAGCAATAGCAAATCCTTGACTTTTCTGAATAATTTATTTATTCATTACTTATTGTGTGAGTACTTCATGCCACTAAATATCCAGCAATGGGCAGGAAAGGCAAGACCCTAGTCTTTATAGAGCTCACATACAGGACCTTTCTGGGTCTGTGATCATTCCACTGAGAGAGCCAAGCAATCTGTAAAGTTACTTGCTGCATAAGAATCTTTACTTTTTTCAACTTTTTCTTTCTAGCACCAACTGTTAGTTTTCTTCTTGAGTCCCTTTTAACTAAGGGAAAAAAATTAAATCTGAGAAAAAAGTGATCTGTCATGTCAGCTTGGTCAGAAGTGAAGGTTTGATATATCCATAGATAGCTTAAGTTTTGGCAGATTCTTCTGTTTAATTGGTCATTTGTTTGATCCCTGTGCTGATTCCATAGAGCCTTATCCAGGAAATCATTTCCAAAATTCTTAATGTCTAATAGAGTAAAGCTCTCTTTCTTCTTCAACTTCTTTAGACATGTTTTACCTACTCTTAGCTCTCTACTCTCTCTCTATTCTACATTGTAGAATCTGTCAAATTCCATGGAAAATGTTTGTTAGTATTCTAATGGGTGTCACTACATTTCTAGATCAATTTGGGAGAGAATTAACGTATTTATGAAATTTAATCTTTCTGTCTTTCCATTTAATTATATCTTCTTTAACGTTCTATAGTTTTTTCTCTGTATACTTCTTTCAGGTTTTGTGTGAGATTTATTTTTAGGTACTAACAGTTTAGCTTTTTATTTTTTCTTAGAATACAGTTTTTAAACTGAGGCATAATTTACATACAATAAAATGTATGTAACCTATGTTATGTGTACAGGTCAATGACTTTTGACAAATGTATGCACTTATGTAACTACTACCACAAATCAAGATATAGAACATTGTGCCCCTTTACAGTTAATCCCCAGGCCATAGGCAATTGCTAAATTATTTGTTGTTGCTAATAGAATAATTTTGCCTATTTTTTTAAATTTTATTTTTTACTGTTTATTTTTGAGAGAGACAGGACGTGAGTAGAGGAAGGGCAGAGAGAGAGGGAGACACAGAATCTGAAGCAGGCTCTAGGCCCTGAGCTATCAGTGCAGAGCCTGAGGCGGGGCCTGAACCCACGAATTATGAGATCATGACCTAGGGAGAGGTCAGATGTTTAACCGACTGAGCCACCCAGGCACCCTGCCTTTTTTTTTTTTTTCAAAGAACATTATGTAAATGGATTCATAGAGTATTCATTTTTGTGTGTCTGGTTTCTTTCACTCAGCATATTGTTTTTGAGATGCATCCAGATAGTTGCATACAACAGTAATTTGTTTTTTTGTTGTTGTTGAGTAGTAGCCTCTTTAAGTCTTTGAGAATCAGAGTTTGATTTTTAGTTTTCCTCTTTCCTCTACCCTTGCTTTTTGGCCAAGCCCTGACTTTCTACCTTCAGTGATTCCTGACACAAAGGGTGTGTTATTGTACAAAAACAAGAACAACAACAACAACAACAAAAAACCCAGAGCCAGTGGCCCTGTGGCCACCCTCTTGTGTTCCAACTATGCTTCCTGGGATCCTACTAAAAATGGTAGTGAGAGGCTGTCCTCAATCATTTCCTGACACTTCCTTCCATTTAAAAGAGAGAAAATGCTTTTTCCTCAAGGGTTTTGATGGTTTCCTGTCTCACATTCAGATCCTTTATCCATTTTGAGTTTATTTTTGTGAATGGTGTCAGAAAGTGGTCTAATTTCATTTTTCTACATGTTGCTGTCCAGCTCTCCCAACACCACCTGTTGAAGAGGCTGTCTTTTTTCCATTGGACACTCTTTCCTGCTTTGTCAAAGAT
>PISW01016688.1:0-12472 GCA_004023785.1 Mungos mungo | reverse complement strand
CTGGTGCAGACCCTCCAGTCGGCACGACCCTGGTCAGTCACAACTCCCCCCACCCTCCGTCTCCCCTGTCACCTCACCCACTCTGGGTTGGGGACAGGGAAGTCCAGGGTGGGCGGTTGTGGCACAGGAGCCGGTGCTCTCCCGGGACCTGTCTGCTGGGCCGCGGCCGGGCGCCAGGTGGCGGACCGTGGCACCCACCCTGCTGGCCCTCAGCTGCCACGGCTGTGCCCCGTCACGGTGCCTGGGTGCCTCTGTGCACTTACCTTTCCAGTAAAGCTGTGTCTGCACAGCCCTCCTCCCACCGCGGGCAGTGGGGAGGGTTTGGGTGCAGATTGGGGGGGGGGCGCTCCTACAGGCCCCGTGTGAACCTCACTGGGCCGACCATAGTTCTCTGTTCCGTGACTCTCTCCCCAAACTCAGGGATGGTGCTGTCACCGATCTCTGTGTTTCCAGGGACCCACAGTGTCTGACAGAGCAGGTGTGCAGGGCATATAGAGGACAAGGGGGGTTCTGGTCCAGGTCATGCAGGACGGGGCGGGGAAGGGCCCGGAAGCTGTCGGGCACAGAGCAGAGGCAGAAAGGTCCCACGTCCAGCATGCGCCGCGGGGCTTTGGGGGGGTCTGATGCGAGGGGGTGGCCACGGGTCGTGGGCACAGTGAAGCGTCTTGGGGGTGTTGGTCTCCTCAGGACAGTGCGCTGGCTTCCAGAGGCTTCCGGTTCACTGCAGACTTTCTGGGCCCACGACAGTGACAAGGTCGGGGTTTCTAGCCGCGTGGACAGAAATGGGACACTTGTGATTTATTAGGTGTGTATTAACTGGGTGTTTTTATTAAATGCCAGTAAGTTTTCAGCTGACAGGGAAATTACTTCAAATTATAGGACATACGTTATACTCAACAGACGGCTCACATCACAAGCGGGCTCGCCTCCACGGCACACGGGCCCAGAGGTCGGCGCGCCCTCCCGGCCTGTGTGACGCGCTGCCGTGGGGACACGGGCACCAGGACGCGGGAGTGGACGGCCCAGCTGCGCCGGGGAAGGGGGCCCTCACCCTGCCTGCCTGCTGAGGCCCGCCTGGCGTCTGGCCTCTGGGGCTGCTGCTCCCGGACCCGGTGCCCTGAGGCCGGGCTCCGAGCCCCCATACAAGGTGTCTGTGGCCCCAGGGGCACTTTCCCGGGAAGATGAGGCCTAGGCTGAGCCTGCCTTCATCAGGAGCGGGGACCCTGTGTGTTTGGATCACAGTGGCCTGGAGCGTCTGGGGCTGTGGGGAAAGACAAGAAGGCCTGTGGGGCTGGCCGTCCTCAGAGACATCAGGTGACACTGCCCACGGGCGGTGTCTCTGGCTGGCCATCGGGTTCCTCGTCCCTTCTCCGGCCGAGGCAGTCATTTGGGCCGACCAGGTGGGGGGCTCCTGAGATGCCAAGACCTCCGGGCCACCACAGTCCACAGGCCAGGAGCTGGCTTGGCGCCGGCCCTCACCCCTGCATGGCCCTCACCCCTGCATCGAGTGTGTTTCCTGCCCGGCCTGCTCCCTGCTGGGTCCTTGCGGTGGGAAGGATGTGACCCTCGGTTGTGTCCTGGAGCCTGAGCGCCTGACAGAGCAGGTGTCCAGGGAGAGCCCCGCGGGCTGGCGGGCGGCTGGCCCCCTCCCTGCGCCGCTGGCCGCCGTCGCCGTGGTTACCAGGCCAGCCCTGGCGATATCTGTGTGACATTGGGGCTTATTTGCTAAATCCTGAAACACGTGGGTGTAACCTTTTCTGCGCAGAGGGCTTCCTGCCTGCGGCCCCTCGCCCGGCGGGAAGGACCCTGCCCGTTGCTGAGCGGCCCACTGTCCCCTCCATACAGCCTTGAACCTGAAATAGGAAAAGTCACAGAGACAGCTCTTTGGCTCCAGCATCTTAGAGTTTAAAGGTGACTCCTCTTACAACTCTCACAAGAATGAACTGGTCAGACATCTGAAAGCTTTTAGGATAATTGAAGTCCGCTCCCCACCTCCCTCCCTCCCCGCGCCAAGTCCCGGCCTCCTTCCGTGGGGACACGCTGCCCCTCGCCGCAGTGCCGGGCCGCACGCTGTGACCCTACAGGGGCCCACGTGTGCTGTCCACCACCTGCCCGGAGTCCGGTTGTCCCATTTAGCATCGTCGGGCTGCTGTCTTTAGCTGGCGATCTTTTCCGTCCGCGTGGCCGTTCTCCGTGGGGGGCGGCGCCCGAGCTCTGCCTGGGCCCCACCGCGGGGGGATGTGGCCGGGAGGGGGCAGTTCTAAAGAGCCGGCTGCCCGAGGACGTGGGGGACAGACGGCAGCGCCGCGCTAACGTGCCAGCGCCGCATCGGGCCACCTTCTCCTGCCTCTAGGAGAAGCGACGGCAAACCGCCAGCGGCCAGACCCTCCAGCGCCCGGTAACCGGAGAAGGGCTGCGCCGCCCGGTCGGCCTCCTAAGGAGGGAGCTCAGTGCCCCCCCACGCGCCGCCCGCACACGCCCGTGGGCTTGCGGGAAGGATGCCGGCCTGCAGCCAGTAGGCCCGGAGCCAAGCTGGGACTGTGTCACTTAAAAGTGCTTTTTAAAAAATGTGGTAAAGCAGACATAACAAAATTTACCATTTTGGCTGTTTCTGAGTGTGTTGTACACCTGTCCGTCCTGTCCGTCCCCAGGGCTGACTGTACCTCTGCATGTAACCTTATCGCCCCCGAGGGCCTGGGGGTGTAGACGCTCCTCCAGGGGTAACCTTCTCCAGGCCCCCGCCTCCGGCCAGCTGGCCCCGCGTCCGACCCTGGACCTGACCCTGGGCCAGCGTCACAGGCCCCGGCTGGTGATCCCAAGTGTGGATCTGGAAAGTGGTTTGTGCTGCCACGGGTGACGGGCACGGCCCCTCCGTGTGCTGGTCTCCGTGTGTCCGGCTTGTGCCTTCACCGTGTGGCCTCGTGGATTCTGGATTCTGTTATTATCCCCGCTTCATGGGACGGCAGCAGAGGCTGGGGGGAGAGACACGGCCGGGGTCGTGCGCAGGGAGGCGCCGGGCTGGGCTCGGGCCAGGCCAGCTGTCCCCGGGCCCGTGAGGCTTCCTGCCTCGGGGACACAGCTCCGTCTTCGGCTCTGTCTCCTCTCCCTGACCGCTCAGGGCCCGGAAAGCAGCCTGGAGGCCGGGCTGAGCCCCGGGGCCCCCCCCCCAAAGGGCAGGTGTTGCCGTGACCAAGTCCAGCGTGGGACAGCAGGCAGGCCTCGCGGCCCCTCCAGGACGGACCCCAGCCTCCGCTCTGCCGAGGTCCCCCTGCCCCCTTGGAAACCCTGTCCTTCCCCGGGTTTCCCCGTGTGCTCCCCTCGGGCGCCAGGCCCGGCCCAGGATGGGGATCAGCAGGTTCAGGGCAGCAATCCCAGCCTCTGACCTGTCCCTGCCTGGCCCCCGGCCCCCCGCGCCCAGCCCCTGCCCCCTGCCCCCCCCAACCCCCTCCCCCTGCTCCCAGCCCCTGGCCCCCCAGCCCTCAGAGCCGCCCCTGCCCCGGGCTGCGTGCCTGGGTTGCATACGGCCTTCCCTTGAGACTCGACCCTGGGCTGTGAGTGGCCTGGGTGGGTCAGGCTTGAGCAGCTTCCTGTGTCCCCATCCGCGTTTCCTCCCCCTCCCCCCGGCTGTCCCGTGCTTGAGGGGTAGCAGCCTCACGCCCCAGCCCCCCAGGGTGGGCCTCCGGGGGTCTTCTCCTGCTCCACACAGGAAGCATCCCTGACTTCCCCGATGGTCAGGGGCCCTGTCTCTGCCTCGCCCCTGCGGCTCTGCACTGGGCCCATGTGGTCTGTGCCTGCCGAGGGGTGTGAGCTGGGCAGGGGTGAGTACAGAGAGCCACGCACCTGCTTTCCTATTCTGTTATCACAGCAAATGCAGCCAGCGCGGCTGCCTGGCCTCCAGCTGGTTAGTTCACACTGAGTCCAGTGTTTGCGCAGAGGCCTTGTCACAGAGCTGCCGAGTCCCAGGCCCCCCCTGCCCCAGGCGCCTGCCCTCGCTGCACGGGTGACTTTTTGGGGCAAAGGTCTCATCTCCAGTTGGCTTGTCGGGCTCCCCGGCATTTCTTGGCTTGTCCCTCTGGCCGCCAGGTCTTGTCCGCGTGTCCGGGGCCGCCTCGTCCTCCCACATTCCGTGAGCCTGACTGTGACAGCTTCATGCAAACCACTGGGATCTGGAGAATCTTCCTTTCATTGGGTTAAAGACAGAAGGAACGGAGAAAAAGGAATTCAAATATTTGCAGATCTTTCTTGTTCTCAGCATGCTGTGGCTTCCCGTGGGCTGTGGTCTCATGTCCTCCCCAGCCCGTGCTCCCCAAGGACGCCCTGGGTCCATGTGGCCGGGGGCCGGGAGCCGTGAGCTGCAGGCCGGCCGCCGTCTGTGAACTTGGCCACCAGCAGACCGGTGTTGCCCCCAGCGGGCTGTGTCCCAGCAGCCGGCCTTGGCCATGACTGCTGCTCGCCGGCTGCAGCCACAGACCAGGGATCCGTGGCCGGCCGCCGTGGAGCTGCCCGCCGGGCGTGGGGCCGCCCGACAGCCAGCACCGCTCGCCCTCAGCTCCCGCCCCTGTGCCGCCTCAGTGCTCCCGGGTTCCTCCCGGCCGTCTCTGCTGCCCCTTGCTAGAATGTCCCGGAAACCTTACTGGTTTGAGAGCAAAGACAGATGGCCACCGTTGTGTGTGGGGATGGGGGGGAGAGGCGGGCAGGGCATTTGTCTTCTCGCTGCTGTTGGAAATAGCACTTGCTCTCCGCCCCCCCGGGGCCTGGGCAGAAGCTGGTGATCGTGCCTGACACAGAGCTACTGAAGGTCTGTTCTGAGCCGGGCAGCAGGGGGACCGCCAGGTCCCTGCCCTGAACGGGCTTGTGATCCAATGAGGAGATCAGCACTCAGGCCTCACCACTGCCCAAGTGCGGGGCACCTGCAGAGTGAGGGCGGTGGGCACAGCGCGACCCCCCGCTGCTCTTTGGGATGGGCCTCGAGGGCAGGGGTGAGGGCGCCGTAGGGAAGGGACGAGCTTGGGCCGGCCTGTTGTGGGGATGGGGCTGCAGGAGCCTCGTGGCAGGGGTGGGGGGGGGCATGGAGGGAGGCAGGAGGGCCAGAGTAGGGGGGAATCAGGGGTGGGAGCTGGAGGGCAGGAGTGGGGGGCTCAGGGGCTGGAGGGCAGGAGTGGGGGGCAGGCACCCCCTTACACGTGGTGACCCTCATCTCTCAGAAGGGGCTCAGGGGCCGGGAAGTCGGGGAGCTCGTTGGGCAGCTGCGACTGCAAAGTGTCGTCCGTGAGGCGGGGAGCCTCGCTCAGTGCTGAGTCCCCGGGGTGGGGGAGGGGGAGGGGACGGGGGTCCCCGGCCCCGGTCCCGAGGTGGCATCAGCAGGCGAGAGGAAGCGCTGGTCTGTCTCCCTCCTTGGGAACAAAGATGAGAGCCGCCTGGCGGAGCGGGACCCCCGGGACCCCGCGGGCAGCCAGGGCCGGCGGGGGGGGGGCTCTGGGGGGGGCGTTTGGCTGTGGACCAGGGACCGGGCTGGGGGCTCAGCGAGGACCTTGGGGTTTTGCGGTTTTGCTCCTTCCCTTGTTGCCAAGCTCAGCCGCCTCCTAAACAGACTCTGTCCCTGGGCTCGCTCGGCCCGCGGCTGCTGCGCACAGGTGTGGGTGCGCAGAGGCCGGGCCACCCTCCCGGAGGGCCCGCAGACGGGGCTCCTGTCCCGAGGCCTGGCGACTGCCGCAGGGTCAGCGAGGCCTCCCCGGGCCACCATGGGGGCTGCAGTGTGCAGCCGGCTTAGAAGGAGTGCGGGCAGGGGAGGGGAAGGCAGAGTCGGTCTTGCTCGGCTCTCGGGCTGCTGGTGGCATTCAGCACGAGAGCCGGCTGCCGGGACCCCCTTCCAGGCGCTGTCTACACCGGCCTCCTTCCCCGGATCCTGTGTCACTCGCGCCAGCCTTCCCCTCCGACGCGTGGCACCTGTCACTGCGGGCCGGCCTTGCGCGCTTCCCCACGGAACAGACCAGGCTGAGCGGCCGGCCCCGGACGCGGAGCGAGGGTGCCGAGGGCGGGGTTGTGCGGCAGAGAACATTCTGATCTGAGTGTCCCTTCGGGGTAAATTTAGTTCCTGGGGCTGGTGCCACATTCCAGCGGTGGGAATCCTCATGCGCCTGGGTGGGGCGGGGGCGCGCCAGCCTGGGCCACGTGGGGGCCTGGGAGACCCCGGCGTCTGGCCACTCAGCCCACACGACGTTCATTCATTTGGCTCCGGGCCTCCTTCAGGGCCGTTTCTCGTCTCCTTGTTTGTGGCTCTCGAAGCTTCCACGTTCCCCTGGCTGCGGCGGAAGCACGACTGATGGGCGTGCTCTCCTGCCGCCGGAGTTCAGTCAATACTGGCTGAAATACTAATGGGGACTTGATGAAAAGAAAACGTAACGCGTGGAGTGGCACATTCTAGGTTCGGATCCAAGAGTTCCCATCTGGGCTCTGCCGCAAAGGAGCGCCCCGGGCGGGTCGCGGGGGCCGCACCACAGCGGGGGGGGGGGGGGGGGGGGGGGGGGGGGGGGGGGGGGGGGGGGGGGGGGGGGGGGGGGGGGGGGGGGGGGGGGGGGAAGGTAGGTGCAGGAGAGCCTGGCCCGACTGGGCTGGATGAAGGTGTGGCTTCGGGCCCTCCGCACCGGCCCTCAGAGGGGCTTGGACCCTGCAGGGGAGGCCTTCCCCTTCAGCACCGCCGGGAGGGGGGGGCGTGGGGGCCTGTGAGGTTCTCGGGGGAGCAGGGCCCGCTGGTCGGTGGGAGGGGCGCCCTTCTGTCCCCTCCGCCCACGTGGCTCCCGCGCTCTGTGAAGGTCGCAACAGCTGTGGGGACAGCTGAGCAGGTGAGGCTGGGCCGCGTGACCCCCCCCCCCACATGCTTCCCACCCCTGCCTGGCGGGAACGCTTGGAAACAGGACTCGAGGCCCCTGGGGTTCCCAGGGGCAACACCGCGGGCAGGGCAGGGAGCTCCGTCGGCCGGACAGGCTGCTCGCGACGGCATCACCGGAGCGGCGGGAGGTTCATGAGGCCGCGACGTGAGCGGCACCAGGTCGTTACTGAGGTGACGGGGTTTCCACCTGCGTGGGGACAGCCTGACCGGTCCGCTGCGGCCGTCATGTGACTTGTGACATGTGTGCAGGAAGCCCTGTGGACCCGCCCCTGCCCCGCCGGGTCCCGGGGAGCCCGCACGGGAAGGAGAGCCGCCGGCCATCAGTGCCTGGGCCCCGGGCTCAGCCGGAGGCCAGAGAGGCAGGGCGGCAGAGCGCTCCGTCCCCGATGAGAGGCACGTGGTGGCCTCGGGGAGCCTGGGCCGTCCCTCACTTGTCACTTGCAGGGAGCAGGCTGGAGGACGTGAAGGCAGCTCCGAGTGACAGCCGGAGATGGGCAGGGCCAGCTTTGGGGGTCCGGGGCCGGGGAAGCCGGAGTCCGTGGGGGGCCTGGGGCCTGGAGTCCGTGGCGGGGGGTCGTGCAGGCAAATTCAGTGGCTGGTGGCCTTCTGGAAACACGAGTGTCCCACACTGTCACCTTCGGTGACTTCTAAGTAAAGCCACTTTCCAGAGCGGGACGACCACCCTGCGGTCCCTAGACAGACTGGCCTGTACCCGCCCCCTCCCTGCATTTATGGAAACTCCTCCATCTGAGTGAGAGCGAGCCCGGGACACAGCAGGGCGGTGCTGCCGGGCTGGGTGACAGGTCTGGGTGACCGAGTGGCCCGGCGGCCAAGAAGGTCTCTGCTTCCTGTTGGCTCTGGAGCCCTCGGCTCGTGGCCCCGCCTGTCTGCCTTGGCCTCCCCCTCTTTGGACACAGGGCCATTCCAGCAGCTTCCTGAAGGGTCGGGACCCGTCCGAGAAGTGACGTTCAGGAGGCGCTCGGCTCAGTGTCTGTGCCAGGGCGTGACCCGCGGGCGTGACCTCTCCCCACCGCAGGGCCCTGCGGGCCGGTGCTCAGCGCGCACACCCCGGCCCCGCCCCTGCGTCCGCTCCGCGCTCCGAGGGAAGTGCACTTAAAAATGAGTCCTGAAAGTGGCCGCTGTTTGAAGCGGAGAGACGTGGACCCGCAGAGGTTTCGCTCCCCGGTGGACACAGGAAGAAATCGGGGTCTAGTTAAAGGACTTTTCTTCTTTCAGGGGGCAGAGCAGGGGCCCCTGTCCTGTCGGCCGGGCAGCTCACTGATCTACTTCCCCGCAGCGAACGGGCGCCGCAGAAGCTGCAGAGATCTCCCGGAATGGCCGCGGGGAGAGAAGACTCGCCAGGGGCCCCGGGGGTCGGGGGACCGTAAGTGGCGCTGCATGCTGGCCCTTCACTTCGGGGCACGAAGAGCCTGCAGCCAACTGTTTTCTGTAGTGGGGGGGGGCGTACTGTCCCCTCTGACACTGAGGCCTGGGGGTTAAAGAGCCCTCTGGTCACACGGCTGGTTTGGGGCGGAGGGGCCTGTCTGACTCCACAGCCCGTCTCCTTCCCACCATCCTTGTCTTCGGGAGCCAGCGCAGCCTTGCCCGAAGCGGGGTGGGGGGCCCTGAACAGGCAGCGGCGGTGCTGCTGGAGGGGAGGCCTGCTCAGCGGCGGAGACGGGGTCCCCACTCCAGGCCGCCTTCCTCCCTCACCTCGTGGGACCGGCCCCACTGGCGGTGAGCTGGCTCCGTCCAAGACCAGCTTTTTTTTTTTTTTAAATAATATTTTTAAGTTTATTTGTATTCAGGAAAGAGGTAGAGAGCAAGCAGGGGAGGGACAGAAAGACAGAACCCCGAGCGGGCTCTGCATTGCCAGCACAGAGCGGGGTGCGGGGCCTGAACCCACGAACCACAAGATCCTGACCTGAGCTGAAGTCAAGAGTCAGACACTCAACCGATGGAGCCAGCCAGGCGCCCCAAAGACCAGCTTTTTCAAGTCACTGTTGGCCCCGGGCGGGTCGTGACCCGGGACAGAGCAGCCCCGCCCCAGGCACCCCGGCTCCCAAACGCCGTCTTCATTTCCTGGTTTAATGGCTGTTTCGATTCCACCAGCTTGGTTTAAAAATCCCGTCCATTCATCACAAAATCAAACCGTGCAGTCAGAGGAGCTGTGTCCTGGCCTCTGGGCGCCATGTCCCGCCCTGGATCCCGGGCGCCCCCGGAGCGGCTCGTAGGGGGCGCGCTCCTCCCCCGCGGCCCCCGCCCGGCACCCCGCCCCGCCCGCGGCTCCATGGACGGCGCAGGCCTTCAGTCACGAGTCGTCCCCCAAACTGCAAATCTGCACCCGGTTCTCCTTTGCAGGTGAATGGGAGGCGGGCCGGGGCCGCTCCTCAGTTGGTCAGGCGAGTGAAAGTCACGTCTGCGTGTGCACGAGGGCGTGTGCGTGTGTGGTTGGTGTCAGCAGGCCTGGCGGACGGAGTTCAGAGCCGTGTGCGAGGCGGGCGCCGCCCTGGCGGGTGGGAGGCCAGGGGACGGCGGGCCCGGGAAACGCGTCCGGGGTGCCCGAGCCTACATGAGCTCTGTCGTTGCTGAGCGAGCGTCTTCTAAGGTAAAACACTTTCTGACTGGGGCGTGCGCCGTGTCCACCCCTCTCCCCGCTGCCGCACCCCTGCTGGTCGCCCCTCCGCCCCAGCCCCCCTGGAATCCGACGGACCCACACGTCTGACCTCAGCAGCTCCTCACTGTCCTTGGAACACTGTCTCCCCAGTGTGGCCTCCGTGGCCTCCGTGGTCTGGCCCTGCCGTGCCCCTCCCGCCCTGACCATGGCGCCGCCCCCCCCCACCCCGTGCCAGTGCCCTTCCCCGCCTCGCCTGGCTGCTGCACCCCTGCCCACTCTCCACCCTGACTCCCCCTGCGGAGCCCGGGCCTCCCGTGAACACGCCCGCCGTGCAGTGCCCGCGTGCACTCGGGGACTGTTCCTCCTCGTCCCCCTGCCCCCCCCCCCCGGTCCTCACCCGACATCTCAGAGAAGACGTGTGTCACCCAACGTCTGGCGATGAGTGACTGGGATACGCTGTCCTTCCGGGTGTCCGCTGCAGCGTCCCCCCAGAGCGGCCTGCCGTGCGCCCGCCCCCGCGTCCTCACGCGCAACCGCAGGGGCCAGCCTGGGCGCTCAGCGAGGGTGGGCTCCCGGGTTTCAGAGGTGCCCCGACGCGCGGGGGTCCGCGTTTGTGGGGCCAGAAGCTCACAGGTCCCGAGGCCTCAGGGACGCGGCGCCTGTCCCCCGGACACCCCCGATGTCCTTCTCCAGGGTCCATGCTGGCATTTCAGGGACCGTTGTACGAGTGACCGAGGCGGTGCCGCCTCAGCCACCTGCATAAGGACTCCTCGCCGAGCCGTCGGCCGTGGGGACCCAGCCGCGCCCCCGGCCTCAGCAGGGCTGGCGACACACGTCGGGCCTGGCCTGGCGCTCGCAGAGAAGACGTGACTAAGTGACGCCGGTGTTCCTTCCAGATGAGCCCGGGTGTCTTCCCAGAGTCCTCGGGGACCCCGCGGGAGCAGGCCCGCTGCGGCACCCTCCCTCCGGCGCCGCCGTGCCCGATGGCCGCTCGGCCCAGCCCGTGCGCCGGCTCACTGAGGCCCGGGCGGCCTGGGAGGCCGAGTGACCAGCGACGGGCCGCCCTCCGCCTGAGCCTTCCCCTCAGGCGGCCCAGACCCAGCTCTGCACCCGAAACCGTGCCTGGGCGTGCGCTCCCAGAGGCCCCGCGGTCTCGTTCTCTGTGAAGCGGGGGGTGGGGGGGCAGAGTTGGCTGTGGCCCCGCCCTCAGGCAGCTGACGGTCTCGTGGCTGCACAGACAACCCCGAGACAGGAGCAGCCCTGGCCCCCCAGCGGGTGGGGATGAAGAGCCACCGACCTGGTGCAAAGTGAAGGGAAGGGTGTTCTCAGCCGAGGGAACAGCATGCACTGAGGCCGTGAATCCGGAGGAGGAGGGCTCGACAGTGTGGTGGCCAGTGCGGTGAGGTGGACAGAGCGCAGAGGGTCAGGACCCGCAGGGGGGGGTGGCCGTGGAGGAGGAGGGCCGACCGGGGTCTGTAGCCCTGGGACTCTGCGTCCTCCATGCCCGACGTGGGCGCGTGACCCCGCGACACCAAAGCCCACCGGGCCGGGATTTTGTCTCCGCCGCCAGCCCTTTACCGGCTGGGGATGGTTCTCAGCCTCCTGAGTAATTACCAGAGTTAACACTACGTGGTGCGCTGCCTTCATCGGACGTGGTCAGTGACTTACGGAAAATGCGGGGTGCACGTTAGTAACTGGCACTGGTGATCCGCTCACGGGGCGTCGGATGGGCTCTGTGGCGGGTCCTCCGGCCTCACCCTCCGCGGCCTCTCCCGCCCCAGCCCCCAGGGCCCTCCTCCCTCCCCTTGGCCTCAGGGGCATGTGGGGGTAGCCTATGGATCCTCTCTGTGAAGAACAGACATCCGGGACCTTGACCCTGGGCTTGGCTGTGGCCAGAAGGACCCGAAAGGAACCAGGCAGCCGCTGGCTCCTGAAACCCCACTCCTTTTGCAGTTCTGACTTTGCATTCACTGGTTTGCATGTCTGATGCCTCACCGGGCACATGACTTATCGCAGCTTTTAAACAGCCCTTTCTTCCCGGACTGAACCGTCCGCATCCATTCGGACCGAGCTGACGGGCTGCTTCCTGCTGCTCCGGACGGTCCGGGCTCGGGGGCTGCCCGCTCCGGGCGCGGGGCCCACGACCCCCATGGGGGCTGCCCTCGCTCCGGCTGGATAGGAACGGACAGGGAGGAAGGCACCAGTCACTGGAGAGCTGGCTGAGGGCTGTGGGTGCGGAGACCCCCTCAGGGATCCAGAAACTTCTACCTTCAAGCTTCCACCTGGATCGCAGGCAGGGACGGTGGCTCCGTCCACACAGACTGGGAAGGACTTTCTCTCCCAGACGGATGGGTCTGGATTCTACTTAGAAACCACTTCCCTGGGGACAGTTTCCTGCGGGGAAGCAGCTTAGGGGCCAGTCACGCGGGAATCAGGATGGACACACGGAAGCACGCACACTTCCTTTCCTTTCCGAGAGAACCGTGTCCCGCGGAGTCGCCTGAGTCAGCCGGCCGCTGCCGTTCTGGGACTGTCACTGGGAAGGATGCGTGCAGAAACCCCTGTGAAATCTGCGCTCTGTGCGGGGAGGGCGAGGCAGCCCGGCTTCCTGTGGAACATTCTGGTTCCTATTGTTGCCCTATATTTATAGACTGGGCTCCGCTGAGAGCCCACCTCCTTCTGTGGCGGATGAAAGGCCACTTAGCGCAGCTCCCTGGTAGGGGGAGAGGATGCGGTGCGGCCGCAGAAGCAGGGCAGACCGGGGGCACGGGGGGGAGCTGAGCCGGCCTCCTCGGAGGGGCACCTTTGTTCCCCTTCTAGATCCCTGTGGCGGGCCACCTCTTCTTCCCACAGCTCCTGTGCCTCTGGCCCGCTCAGCGCTGCCCTGGTGCCCCCATCCCTACAAGTCCTTCCCCCCCACCCTGCTCAGCGCTGCCCCGGTGCCCCCACCCCCACCGCTGGTCCTT
>PISW01016687.1:0-12468 GCA_004023785.1 Mungos mungo | reverse complement strand
CGGAGGAGGGAGAGAGAGTTGGGGAGAGAGAGGGATGCAAGACTTGAGAGACTATTGAATGCTGAAAATGAACTGAGAGTTGAAGGGGAAGGGGGAGGGGGGAAAAGAGGTGGTGGTGATGGTGGAGGGCACTTAAGGGGAAGAGCACTGGGTGTTATATGGAAAGCAATTTGACAATAAAATATTATGGAAAAAAAAACAATACTAGAGATTTTTCTATGCAGATTCCCACAGAAATTGTGAGTAATGAGGTAAAGGAAAATTTTAATTTATTTTTATTAAAATATTTATTTATTTTGAAAGAGAGGGAACAAATGGAAAGTAACAGAGAAAGAGGGAGAGGGAGAGAATTCCAAGCAGGTTCCACAATCTCAGTGTAGACTATCATGAGGGGCTTAAACTCAAACCATGAGATCATGACCTGAGTCAAAAAAAAAAAAAAAAAAAAAAGCCCAAATGTCCATCACCTGATGAATGGATCAAGAAGATGTGGTATATATATATATGTACAATGGAGTATTACATGGCAATGAGAAAGGATGGAATATGGCCATTTGTAGGAAAGTGGGTGGACCTTGAGGGTGTCATGCTAAGCGAAATAAGTCAGGCAGAGAAGGATAGATACCATGTGTTTGCACTCATAGATCTAACAGGAGAAACCTAACAGAGGACCATAGAGAGAGGAAGGGGGAAAGAGAGCTGGGGAGAGTGAGGGACACAAATCATGAAAGGCTATTGAATACTGAAAATGAACCATGGACTGAAGGGGGAGGGGGAGGGAGGGAATGGGGTGATGGTCACCGTGGGGGCACTTGTGGGGAGAAGCACTGGGTGTTATATGGAAACCAGTTTGAAAATAAACTATTAAAAAAATATAGAGTCTGAGGCATAACTGACTGAGCCACCCAGGCATCCCTGAAATCACTTTTTAGAAAAGCTAAATGATCGCAGGTGATTGATTATATGGAATAACATTTTAACAGAAATCAGGAAATTAGAAATTGTTTAAAAACAATGAATAATTCAAATCTCTCTCAATGATGGGATATTATGAATTTATTTCCTATGGAAATAAGGTCAGCATTGTGTATGCAGCCTTATTTCCTATCTGGTATCTGTGTCTCTGTGGGCCTGAGGCAGTTCTAGTCAGGGAGACAAGACAGGGTGAGTTGGAACTTTACTGCTTCTTCAGAAGTTACTTTCAGAAGAATGTCCCCACCCTCTCAGTTCATTGTCCCGTCTATATGTGGAATTTGGGGAGCTGACACCATGTTAAACTATGATGGAGTCACCTGGTGCTGAGAAATGACATAGAATTGATTTTAAATCAAGGTACGAGAAACACTGGTTGTCACTCAGGCAATCTGCAAGCTCTTGACTGCTTGGTGGCACCAGGTGATTTCACATCATTAGTTAAATGTTCTAGTACAACACACTGCATGGTGTAGACGAATTGGGTATGACCTTGGGTCAGTACTGGCGAGGACCCCTCACAAAGAGAGTGAAGTTGTTTCCTGCTCATGTGTAACCAGCAGCAGCAAAGTCCTGGGGAACCTGAAGTGGGACATGGCCAGAAGCCCATCCAGGGGATCTTTGAACATAGGCAGATGGATTTTATCCAGCACCCACCCTTCGTGGCATGTGTATATAGTTTATTTGTTGTACGTGTATTTTCCGTATGTTGTGAAGTAATTCCTGTACCAAAGCCTCCAGCCCTTCCTGTTAATGAAAAGCTTCCTGAGCTGTGTTTCCATCCTGAGTTGAAACGCCTTTTCTGTCCAGTGACTGAGGTGACATCCCACAGTGGTCATGGTAGCACAACTCTGTATGGTGTTTCTCAGACTCAAATACCACATGGTCATCCCACCCAATCTTCTAGAAAGGTGGAAAGAATTGTACCCTTAACATAAAGTTACACAATCTTTGAGAAACACATGGGCTCTGTGGTCCAAAGAGGCTCCCACTCAATAGCACATCTCTTATCTGTCTATGACTTGGTACCCAGCAGGGCCATGCATGTGGGAATATTTTCTCCAATACTGGCCTCTGTCTTATTGCATTCAGACATGGGAACATTTTAAACATTTTATATATTTAAATTACAGATAGTTAACATATAGTGCAGTATTGGTTTTAGGAGCAGAACCCAGTGATTTATCACTTACAGATAATACCCAGTGCTCCTCCCAACAAGTGCCCCCTTAGTGCTCATCACCAATTTAACCCATCATTCCACACACACACACACCCCAGTAACCCTCAGTTTGTCCTCTGTATTTAAACGTTTCTTATGGTTTGCCTCCCTCTCTCTTTCTTTATATTATTTTTCCTTCCCTTCCCCTAAGTTCATCCATTCTGTTTCTTAACATAAACTTTCACATATAAGTTATATTATATGGTATTTGTTTTTTATGATGGACTTAATTCTCTTAGTATGATACTGTGTAGCTCCATGCTTGTTGTTGCAAAGTGCAAGATTTCACTCTTTTGGATGGATGAAAAAATATTCCATTGTATACATGCCACATAATTTTTATCCGTTAATCAGTTGATGGACATTTAGACTCTTTCCATACTTGGCTATTGTTGATAGAGCTGCTATAAACATTGGGATGTATGTGCCCCTTCATATTAGCATTTATGTATCCTTTAAGTAAATACTTAGTAGTACAATTGCTTCTCATAGGGAACATCTATATTTAACTTTTTGAGGAACCTCCATGTTTTCCAGAGTGGCCGCACCACTTTGCATTCTCACTGAGGGCATCGGAGGGTTCCTTTTCTCCGCATCCTTGCCAACATCTGTTGTTTCCTGAGTTTTTAATTTTTACCATTCTGACCGGTGTGAAGTTATACCTCATTGTGATTCTGATTTGTATTTCCCTGATGATGAATGGTGAGCATTTCTTCACGTGTCTGTTAGCCATCTGATGTCTTAATTTTGGGCACTTTGGCAGTCTATTCATTTATTCTGCCCATTTCTTCACTGAATTTTTTGTTTCTTTAGATGTTGAGTTTGATAAGGTCTTTGTAGGTTTTGGATACTAACCCTTTATCTGATATGTCATTTGCAAATATCTTCTCCCATTCAATAAGTTGCCATTTAGTTTTGTTGATTGTATCCTTTGGTGTGCAGACTTTTTTTAGTCTTCATAGTTTATTGTTGCTTTTGATTCATTTGTTTCTAGAGACATGTCAAGTAAGAATTGCTGTGGCTGATATCAAAAAGGTTGTTGCCTATTTTCACTATTTTCTCCACTAGAATTCTGATAGTTTTCTGTCTTACATTTAGGTCTTTCATTCTTTTCTGGGGGGGTTATTTTTTATTTTTTAACAGTTTATTGTCAAATTGGTTTCCATATAACACCCAGTGCTTCTCCCCACAAGTGCTCCTCACCATGACCATCACCTCCTTCCCACACTCCCCCTTCAGTTCACAGTTCGTTTTCAGTATTCAATAGTCTCTCATGATTTGTGTCCCTCACTCTCCCCAGCTCTCTTTCCCCCTCCCTCTCCCTATGGTCCTCTGTTAGGTTTCTCCCGTTAGACTTATGAGTGCAAACATATGGTATCTATTCTTCTCTGCCTGACTTATTTCACTTAGCATGACACCCTGGAGGTCCAACCACATTGCTACAAATGGCCAGATTTCATTCTTCCTCATTGCCATCTAGTACTCCATTGTACATATATATACCACATCTTCTTGATCCATTCATCGGGTGATGGACATTTAGGCTGTTTCCATGATTTGGCTATTGTAGAAAGTGCCGCTATGAACATTGGGGTACATGTGCCCCATGCATCAGCACTTCTGTATCCCTTGGGTAAATCCCTAGCAGTGCTATTGCTGGGTCATAGGGGAGTTCTATCGATAGTTTTTTGAGGAGCTTCCACACTGTTTTCCAGAGCAGCTTCAACAGCTTACATTCCCACCAACAGTGTAGAAGGGTGCCCGTTTCTTCACAACTTCGCCAACATCTATATTCTCTTGATTTGTTCATTTCATTCTTTTTGAAAATATTTATGTGTATGGTGTAAGAAAGTGGTCCAGATTCATTCTGCATTTCACCGCCCAGTTTCCTAAGCATGATTTGCTAAAGTGACTGTATTTTTTCATTGGACACTTTTCCTGCTTTGCTCAATATTACTTGGCCATAATATTCATGAATCATATCCACTCCTATCACTGACAGATTAAGGTTGACTTAACAATGTATATGAATCTGCCTTGTAGATTCTTTGTTTTTCAACTAGTAAGGAAATATACTGGAAGAAACGTCAGAAAAAAAAAAACCCTGCTTTCAGCCTCATAGAAGGAATTTATCAGGTACTTGTCACAACAAATGAAACACAAGAGAACAATACTCAGGTTCTTGTATCACTAACATCTTAGTCTTTTCCAGCTGCTGTAACTACCCTCACAGACTGGGTGATTTTAAACCACAGACACTAATTTTTCACAGTTCTGAAGTCTGGGGAGTCCAAGGTCAAGGTAGAGGCAGATTGGGTGTCTGGAGAGAGCCCGCATCCTAGGTCATCCATTCCCTGTCACCTCACCTGGGGCCAGGGGGCAGGGAGATTTCCCAGTCCTGCTCAATAAAGGCACTAATCCCAGCAGGAGGCTGCCCCTCCAAAGCTTAAGTGCTTTCCAAAGGCCTAACCACCTCCTACCATCACATTAATGTTAGGTTTCCACATGGGGATGGTTGAGGACACACCCATGGAACTGATACCAGCAACTGAGGATCAATTAGTTATTCTGGAAAGTTAAAACGTTCCTCCAATTGAGCATCACCAACTAAGGATTCTCATGGACCCAGTTGAAGCTTCTGGTCTTTGCATGTACAGAATGAACATAAGACCTTCAGAGCATGCTGGTGACCTTGGGAAGTGGACAACATCTAGCCTAGACTCTGGGTAAGACCTCATCATATTTTTACAATAATTTTATTACTGTGACTTTTTACATGGATCCTTATTATCATTTTCAAATAAAAGAAGACCATTTTCTCTCTTTTGTTCTCTCAGTTTTCATCTGTGTTTAGCGGAGTACTCACAACATCCTGATGTTGGATTGTTGCTTGCCAGCTCCTGACCCTTCTTCCTCTTCTCCTCCCTCTCCACACGTGGGAAATCCAACAGAAACCTATGGGTTCTCCCTTCTTTGATGCAAGTGGGAGACTGACTCCACACGAGCCCCTCCCTAGATAAGGACCCCCTACCGAATGACCCACAACCACTACATCCAAGCATTTATGACCTTCTGAGAGGCCTGCTCTGCTCTCCACAGACACAATGGTTGTGAGAAACGTTTTATTCTCTCTCTTTGTGTGTGTGTGTGTGTGTGTGTGTGTGTGTGTGTGCATATGTGTATGTGTGAATTTCGGACCTCACCTCAACACCATGTCTTGGTGAGGGTCCCAGTCCTTTCACATGATGTTAACTACAATTGTTTCAATAAGCATGGTTCAGATAATGAGTCCACAAGGTGTATTTTTTTCTTTTGCTCCAATTTTTGATGCTTTTGTAACCTCACATCCACCATGCACTTTATTCTGCTTCTAGGAAGCTTGCATAAAGCTGGGTGGTCCTGTGATGCACAGTGAGTGCCCCTCAGAATCTTGTAATGATTCATTTGATGTGCATCAAAATATCTATAACTCAATCATATTTAGGGACAGGAGTAAACGAGGGTAAGCAAATTTGTCTTTTGTACCTGTTAGTATATATATTTTTAATTACAAGTTTCTAAGAAAGACTGAATAGGTAGTCATAGAATCATGTAACCAGAGAGGCTCCCTGGGGGAAACTGATGTATGGAGAGGAAGCCCCAGACCCTGTCAGTAAACCCGCCAGTAACCTCCATCTGCACCTGCTCTTGGGTATATAAACCAGAATTGGTGCATAGTGTGCACCCCCTGGTGGTGCTGACTTCCTTCTACAGGGAGGTTTGTATCTCTGCTCGCACTGGAGGCCCGTCATTGTGTCTCTCCCACAGTAATGCATGGCTGTGTCCTTGGATCTCACATTCTTCATTGGCAGAGTCAGTTATTTCTTTGCATTGTCTCTGGGGATGGTGAGTCAGCTCTTCGCAGAATCTGCATGATATGTGCTACTTCCATCAGTATTAATCCATGAGACCCACTGCGGTCTTTTCCCTGGAGCCCGGAAGACCCACCACCTCATCCAGTAGCTACAGAAGGTGAATATAGAGGCTTCAAAGGAGAGTCTCAGGGAACCTACAAGCTTCACAAGGTCTCCCCCAGACTCCACCAGGTGGCACTCACACTGTACACTGGCAGACACAAGATACCCTGGTCAGGAGACTGTCACACACCCACTGTTCCTCTCACTTATATCCACTGACATACTCAGTATCTCCTGTTCTCCACAAGTTACCATTTAAAATAGAAACCAGGAAATCCAAAGTGATCCCAAACTCCATGGTAAGATGTCTGTATTCTGTCCCAATCCCTGAATGGGAACCTCTGGGAATTCGTTGGCTTTGGCTCCTCTCCCAGCTGTGGGTTCAGGAATGGGAAGGTTTAATCAGCATACAGATGTCCTCTGACTATATAGTAAATTTTGCAGTTAGAATCCTCAAGAAGCCAGTGACTCTGAGCAGGTGTGAGGGACCTAGGAGTGTTTGGTATGACAATACCTTTCGGGAAATTGTGATTTATTACTTTGTGATTTTGTTGCAGTGTTTATTTAGTACCCATGATAATCTTTGTTTTCACATATGCTCCCAAACTTATGAAATAGGAATCAATTTACCACCATTGTACAAGCGGACAGATACACACTGCAACATAGAGAGATTTTGTGAGTGTTCCAAATCACACATCACACGGAGTGAGCCTCAGCACCTGCCCTGTGCTCCTCACCACTTGGACCCACCTGCTCCCCTGAATCACCTGCAAGACACGATTGGACATGCCCAGTGAGGTTTTCAGGTTCCTGACCTTCTACAAAACTAATAAAGTGAGGTGTGGAGACTAGATTTTTTTTTTATCACAGGGAATTGGAGATGCTGAGAAGCCTTGAGAGAGACTCACAAAGCTGATGGAGATGCTGGGGATTTTCAACAACCACAAGGGCCATTTACACATGATCTCTTTGTGGGCATCAAAAGAAAGCCTCAATAAAGTTAAAATAGTTGGATTTTTAGTAAAATATGTGGAAGGCAGAACACCTGAGTTCAGTAGATTGCTATTATTTAAAAACATTTCTTCCTTCGATAAATGGAGATAATTGTTCCTCAAAACTCACATTTATTGTGACAATAATCTAAGATATATTTATTCCAATGCCTGACACTTGGCAAGTTTGAGTATTACCATTCTGATGGTTCATTCCAAACAGGGAGGACACTTGTGTGTTTCCACAGCTTTGCAATCTTTTTCCTGTGGTCATGTTAGAAGTGTGGAGAGCATGGAGCTGGAAACCCTTGAGAGGAGACCAGCCTTCAACCACCCTCTAGCCCTAGATCATGAGCCTCCTGGTCCCTGAGTTCCCCTTGGTGGTTGTGAGCACCTCCTGGTGGTCCCTGTGCACCTGTTGTTTCACAGACTGCTGCTGAGATACAAGGACTCTTTTTCTCCCCTTCTCATTTGTCCAACATGCAAGGTGAGTCCTTCCAGCATGAGCACTGCAGACCCTCTTGTTCAGAGGATGTCTCCTCCTACTTGTTTCCCATCTTTGGCCTCCTCACTTAGCTCATTGCCTATAAATCTTCAGATATATTTCCTGTAGTCATTGGTTAGAAGGAATCTTTAATACAGTCTTCTTTATTGGTTAACCAGAGTCACATGAAAAGATCTTTTCATTTAAGAATTAAGAAAACAATATGAAGGATATTTGTACTCACAAATTCTAATTTCATGAAAATGTGATAAATGTGCTCAGCTTCAAACATGTACCAACCCTACCAACAAAGGAAACATTCATCCTAGACTAAACATGAAACCCAGAAGCTGGAGTCTTAGATTCATAACATTTTCAGGCTTTGACCATTCTTAGGATTTTCCCAGATTGAAACTCAAATTGTTTCATGATGGTGATGCACTTCTAAGTTAAATTGTATTTCTTCTGGAACAGGAATGTAAGTACCTATTATGTTATGGTTACACAGAGGTATATTCAGAACATCGTTGATTTTCTAAAATCACAGGTCAACTGATGGAGACTTTCACCCCAGGATAGAAGTATCCACAGTCTCACCATACCTGACTTACATGGTGAGATTTGGGGCTATATATGTAATGAATTTTAGATACAGTTTGGACTTGACTTAATATTTAATGAGTTGACATTTTTTGGGCTTTTAGGGGTTTGATATGTAACTGTCATGTGGGAATGAAGTAAATTTTCACAGGCATCAGTGTGGACTGTGAACGTCATCTATGTCATTCTTGAACACATGCATGATATATAATGTGGCCAAAGGGACTTATCACATTTGATTAGTTTAGAGATCTTGATATTACCACCATGTGGAGGAGTCTGGGGATGGAGCTAAGACAGACAGGAGCAGTCACCACATGTCCATCTTGTGCCTGCAGATGGGGGCCCTGATGATATTATACATGTGGGATGGGGCCTCTGAGAATTGGAGGACGAAACCCCTCCTCACCAGGCATGGCCACTTTCCTGTATTGGATCCATGTCTCCTTCTGCTTATTCATGGTTAGCTGGACCTTGGGTGCCCCCAAAACCTCATTAAGTGGAGAGAGACTTTGCAGGTAATAGTAAGAAAAGACACATAAAGGAGTCATTGTCATTGAGAGAGCACTTCTGGGCCTGGTGTACAAGGTTCTCTGCAGTATTGGTTGGATGATGTGAAACATCAGCAAGTGGAAGTTGGAGGCAGCCCTACAAATCAGGCTCAGAATCTAAGAGAAGAACCCATGGCCACCTCAAAGCTGACTGTATTGAAGCTCAATGGATGTGCCACAGGCGGTACCTCACTTGAGGAGTCATGAGAAGTTCCTGCCATCTCTGTGGTGCCCTCAAGCCTCTGAGGTCACTCCCTCCTAATGTTATATAGTCTAGGTTTTATAAACCTTTTATAAAATGCATGCTCTCTGAGTAAGGTGAGGGTCAGCTGCTGGTTCTGGAATCAGTAGTTCTTGTAACCTCGTCTCTGGTATTAACTTGTGTTCTGTCTTGAGAGTGAAAGCAAGGTCCCATTTTGATGTGGCTAAAATATGACATTGTGTTTACAGTTGTTCCCAATTATGTTTTATATGCATCAGTAATGAAATTGCCATTGGTGTGAGATTTCCCTTCAGAAGCAGGTACTGGATTACATTGGTAGTGTCAGGTGGTGTAGACCAGTGGAACAGCACATGGTAAGTATGCATCCTCAAGCCTGGGCTTGTTCCCTAGAGAGGATAGGGAAGTACAAAGAATGCCAGCTAACACTTGTCTGTGTTTCCTGAGTGCCCAGCAGGACTCTGTGATACAGCTTGGTCCAGGAGCACAGAACGACTTCACATAGGCTGGATGTGGATGCCAGGTGCCTGGACAGGCATGCCATGATATGTGTGCACAGAGGAGCTGGGAAGGGCAGCTGGAGTTTAAATTCCAATCCACATGGCACCGCCATGGAGACTCATGAGTGTGTTAATTAATTAATGTACATTACCATTTAGGGATAAAATGGATAAATTCAATAAGTTAGACTTGTTACCATAGATTCCAATGGTTATGAAATTTTGCAACAAAATTTATCTCTTTCCTTTATTTCATTTTTGTAATGTCAATATTTCATTTAAATTTCTGTTAGTTAACATATACACTAATTTTCATATTGTAGAATTTAGTGATTCTTCACTTACATTACGCCCTGTGCTCATCACTCAATTGCACTACTTAATCCCCATCACCTATTATCTGAACCCCTACAATCCTCCCCTCCAGCAACTCTTGGTTTGTTCTCTATCTTTAAAAGTCTTTAGGATTTGCCTTCTTCTTTTTGTTCCCCTCTCTTATGTTCATCTGTTTTGTTTCTTAAATTCCACATAAGAGTGAAATTATATGGTATGTGTCTTTCTTTGACTGACTTGGTTCACTTAGCATGACACTCTCTAGTTCCTTCCACATTATTGCAAATGGCAAGATTTCATTCTTTTAGATGGCTGAGTAGTATGTCATTGTATACATATACCACATCTTTATCCAATCATCAGTTTATGGACATTTGGGCTTTTCCCATAATTTGGCTATCATTATAAATGCTGCCTTAAACCTTGGGTTGCATGTGCCCTTCAAATCAGAATTTTGTATCTATTGGGTAAAATATAGTTAGAAAAATTTCTGGGGCATAAGGCATAACTATTTCTAACTTTTTAAGCTGTTTTCCAGAGTGGCAGCACCACTTTGACTTCCAGTTAAGAGTATTAGAGGGTTCCCCTTTCTCTTCAGCCTCGCCACATTTCTTGTCCCCTGAGTTGTTAATTCTGACAGGTGTGAGTTGATATATCATTGTGGTTTAGATTTGTATTTCCCTGATGATGAGTAATTTTGAGCATGTTTTCTTGTGTTGGTTATACATATGGATGTATTCTCTGAGAAAGGGTCTACTCATGTGTTCTGCCTATTTCTTACCTGAGTCATTTGTGTTATGGGGTTGAGTTTGGTGTGTTATTGATAGACTGTGGATAATAACCATTTTTGAGATATGTCATTTGCAAATATCTACTCTCATTCCATAGGTTGCCTTTTAGTTTTGTTGATTGTCTCCTTGGAAATGCAGGTGATTTTTTATCTTGATGAAGTCTTAATAGCTCATTTTTGTATTGTTTCCCTTGCCTCAGAGACATGTCTAGTTGTTATGGCCAATGCCAAAGAGGTTGCTATATTCTCTAGGATGTTGATGGTTTTCCATCTCACATTTAGATATTTCATCTATTTTGAGTTTATGTTTGTGTATTGTGTAATAAAGTGGTACAGTTTCATTCTTCTGTATGTCTCTGTTCAGTTTTCCCAACACCATTTGTTGAAGAGACTGTTTTTCCCACTGGATATTCTTTCATGCTTTGTCAAAGACTAGTTGGCCATATGGTTGTGGGTCATTTCAGGGTTTTCTATTCTGCTCCATTGATCCATTTGTCTGTTTAGTTGTTGTTGTTGTCATCATCGTTGTTAGTATCTTACTGTCTTGATGACTATAACCTTGTTATATAGCTTGAATTCCAGAATTGTGATGCCTCTAGCTTTTCTTTTCCTTTTCAAATTTGGTTTTGGCATTTGGGGTCATTTGTGGTTCCATACAAATTTTAGAAATGTTTGTTCTATTTCTGTGAAAAATTCCCAAGGTATTTTGATAGGGATCTTATTAAATATGTAGATATCTTTGTGTTGTATAGGCGTTTCAACTATACTTGTTCTTCTAATGCATGATCATGGAATGTTTTTAATTACTTTGTCTAATCTTCAATTCCTTTCATCACTGTTTATACTGTTCAGAGTACATACGTTTTAACTGTTTGGTGAGGTTTATCCATAGGTATCTTATGTGTTTGGTGCAATTTTAAACGGAATTGATTACTTGAATTCTATTTCTGTGACTTAATTATTTGTGTATAGCATTGCAACAGATTTATTTATGTACCTTAATTTTATATACTGCAACTTTTCTGTATTCATGTATCAGCTCTACCAATGTTTGGTGAAGCCTTTGGGGTTTACTACATAGAGTGTCATGTTGTATAGAATGAGCATTTGACTTCTTCAGTGATCATTTGAATGATTTTTGTTTCTTTTTTGTTGTATGATTGGTGAGTTAAAGAATTCAAGAACAAAAATGAACTACTGGGACCTCATCAAGATAAAAAGCTTCTGCAAGGCAAAGGAAACAATCAAAAAAACTAATAGGCAACCAACAGAATGGGAAAAGATAGTGGCAAATGGCATATCAGATAAAGGGCTAGTATCCAAAATATACAAGGAGCTCACAAAACTCCATACCAGAAAAACGAATGATCCAGTGAAAAAATGGGCAGAAGACCTGAATAGACACTTCTCCAAAGAGGACATCCAGATGGCCAACAGGCACATGAAACGATGCTCAGTGTCACTCATCATCAGGGAAATTCAAATCTAAACCACACTGAGATACCACCTCACCCCAGTCAGAGTCGCTAAAATGAACAAATCAAAAGACTATAGATGCTGGCAAGGGTGTGGAGATACGGGCACCCTCCTACACTGTTGGTGGCAATGTAAACTGGTGCAGCCGCTCTGGAAAACAATGTGGAGGTTCCTCAAAAAACTATCGATAGAACTCCCCTATGACCCAGCAATAGCACTGCTAGGGATTTACCCAAGGGATAAAGAAGTGCTGAGGCATAGGAGCACATGTACCCCAATGTTCATAGCGGCACTTTCTACAATAGCCAAATCATGGAAAGAGCCTAAATGTCCATCAACTGATGAATGGATCAAGAAGATGTGGTATAT
>PISW01016686.1:0-12465 GCA_004023785.1 Mungos mungo | reverse complement strand
CCCCCTCCCCTTTCAGTCCATGGTTCATCTTCAGTATTCAGTAGTCTCCCTTGATCTGTGTCCCTCACTCTTCCCTGCTCTCTTTCCCCCTTCCTCTCCCCATGGTCCCCTGCCAGGTCTCTCCTGTTAGACCTATGAGTGCAAACATATGGTATCTGTCCTTCTCTGCCTGACTTATTTCACTTAGCATGACACCCTCGAGGTCCATCCACTTTACTACAAATGGCCATATTTCATTTTTCCTCATTGCCATGTAGTCCATCACCTGATGAATGGAACAAGAAGATGTGGTATATATACACAATGGAGTACTACATAATGTCCCTATTTTTGTAAGTTTTCCCGACTGTTTCCTGTGATTGATTTCAGGTTTCATAAAATTGTGATCTGAAAGCATGCATGGTATGATCTCAATTCTTTGATATTTATTGAGGGCTGTTTTATGACCCAGTCTGTGATCTATCTTGGAGAATGTGCCATGCACACTTGAGATGAAAGTGAATTCCATAGTCTCAGGATGTAGAGTTATAAATATATCTGTCAAATTTACCTGGTCCCAAGCGTTGTTTAGATCCACTGTTTCTTTAGTGATTTTCTGTCTAGTTGACCTATTTATTGCTGTAAGTGGAGTATTAAAGTCCCGTGCAATTAGCACATTCTTACCAATAAGACTTCTTCTGTTTGTGATAAATTGTTTTATGTATTTGGGTGCTATGGAATTCAGTGTGTAGACATTTAGAATTGTTATCCCTTCCTGATGGAGACCCTGTAATTATTATATTATGCCCTTCTTTGTCTCTTGTTACTACCTGTACTTTAAAGTCCAGTTTGTCTGATACAAGTATGGCTAGTCCAGCTTTCTTTTGACTTCAAGTAGCACGATAAATATTTCTTCATCCTCTAACTTTCAATGTGAAGGTGTCCTCAGGTCTAAAATGAGTCTCTTGTAGACAGCAAAATGATGGATTTTGGTTTTTTATCCATTCTGATATCCTGTCTTTTGATTTGAGCATTTAGTCCATTTACATTCAGTGTTATTATTGAAAAATATGGGGTTAGATTCATTGTGTTTGCTGTAGGATTAATGCTTGTAGTGGTGTCTCTGGTACTTTGTGTTCCTTGCAACATTTCACTCATAGAATCCCCCTTAGGATTTCTTGTAGGGCTGGTTTGGTGGCGATAAATTCTTTCCATTTTGTTTATTTGGGAAAACCTTTATCTCTCCTTCTATTCTGAATGACAGGCTTGCTAGATAGAGGATTCTTGGATGCATATTTTTCCTGTTCATCACATTGAAAATTTCCTGCCATTCCTTTCTGGCCTGCCAAGTAGATAGGTCTGCAACTACTCTGATTTGTTCAAGTACCCCTTCAGTGCCTTTCTGTCTCTTCTTCTTCTTATGGAATTCCTACCATATGGATAATCTTCTGTTTGATTGCATTACTCAGTTCTCGAATTCTCCTTTCCTGCTCCTGGATCAATCTATCTTTCTTTTTCTCGGCTTCCTTTTTTTCTATTGTTGTGTCTCCTAATTCACTTATTGTCCTCTCTGCCTCTTCAATGCATGCAATGGCCACCTCCATTTTATTATGCACTTCATTTATAGCATTTTTAAATGAATCACAACTACTTTTAAGGTCCATAATCTTTGTAACAATAGCTTGTCTGCTGTCTTCCATGCCTTTTTCAATCCCAGAGATTAATTTTATGACTATTTTTCTAAAGTCTTGGTCAGTAATGTTGCTTATATCTGCTTTGAGAAACTCTTGAGCTGTCATTTCTTCCTGTAATTTCTTTAGTATTTCTTTAAAGGAGAGTTCTTCTGTTTCATCATTTTGGCTAGCTTTCTGTCTCTTGTGAGTTTTAAAAGCTTGTCATGTGCTCTGCACCTGTGAGTTCTGCTATATTAAAGGAGGCTCATTGACTGTCCATGGCCTGGCCATTCAGGAAGTGTTGTTGTAATGGTGTCCATTCATAGTGATATTTGGGGCTCTCCACCCTGTGTTCTTTGGCTTGTTTCTTGAAGTAGCCCTGAAAAAGAAAACAGACAAACAAAAGCAGGCAAACACACAGATAAATCAAACAAACAAGAAAACTGAAAGGAAAAAAGATAAAAAACTAAAATCAAAGCACCAAAAGACCAAGCATAAAACCATGAATCCCAGCTACAAATAAATAGTGGGGTGGAGGCAGTGCTGATGTAAGTGCATATACAAAGAGAGATATGACAGGAGTGAGAAGAAAAAGAAATTGAACATTGACCAGGCAGAGAGACTAAAAGGCTTAATTCAGAGAGAGAAAAAGGAGAATATGGTAGGGGGTGAGGAGAAAGAAACAAAGATAATGTTACCCAGAGAAACTATATAGTCTAATTATTCTAGAGAGAGAGAGAAAGGAAGGTAATGATGGAGGTGTAGAATATATATCAAGAGAATGGATTAAATGTGACTGCTTAAGCAAACCTATAAACAGAGTGCCCAGTCCAGCGGTGGGGAGAGATAAGAATGAGTTAAGGGAGAATTTATCTGAATAGCAAGAGGTGTGCTAGAGTTAATCATGGCAATGCATAATGCTGGTCTTGCCTGAGGTTCCCGTTAGAGGAAAAAAAAAAAAAACCCAGCTATCCAGCGCAATGGGAGTGCTTTGGTGTAAACAGGTCTTGCCTCCACGTTGGGTTCTGCCGGCAGCTCCCTGAGGCCCTGCCTTGGTGGTTGTGGGAAGAAAAAGGCGGCACCCCAATCTCCCTGTGCCCCAGGAGTAGCCAGGATGGGCCGTGTTCTATGTCCTGCACCCCATCTCGTTTCCAGATCTTAGTCCCCACACTTTAATGATACTGCCTGAAATGTAATCCAGCAGGCCAGGGTGCTTATTAGCTGGGGACCAAGTGGGGGGGGGGGTATGGGAGTGATTCCTCCTGATGCCAACTGGGACTGGGGCACCCAGCCCAAAGAAATCTCTGCAGTTAGAGAGAGGATCTCTCTCCAAACGCCCTGTGTTAAGTATGAGATTATAGGATCCCTCTCTGTCCTAGGCTGAGGATTTCCTCTTCTCCAGGGACAGTTCTATGAGCAATTTTTAGCCTCTCATTCTCTTCCCCTGTCTTCTCTGCCGAGGGGGCTCCCTCCCCTCTGAACCTCCATGTCCCGGCCCGTTTTTATCTTCCGCAGTTCACAATCACGCACCTATGAGGCTGTCTTCTTAGTGGACTCTGTCTCTTTTCCTCCCAGACTCTTGCAGTTCAATGCCCTTTGGCTTCAGCTTTTCTTTGTTTGAGAGATGCGGGCAGGAAGTATGGAACTTTCTATTTCTCTGACATCTTGCCTCCTGAACATTTTAATAGTACAAACAGGTTGTTCACATTCCTGAACACTTACTGTCGCCTTGCCATCCTTCCCTCCATCCTTGAATTTGTGGGAGATTCTCTGTGTTCCCAAATATTTTATTCTTTTTGATGCCATTGTAATTGGATTGTTTTCTTTTCCAGATTGTTGTTACTATATAGAAATGCAACAGATGTTCTTTATTGATTTTAATATCCTGCAATATTAGTGAATTCATTTATTAGTTCTAACAATTTTTATGGAGTCTTTAGAGTTTTCTATATAGAAGATCATATCATCTGCAAACAAGACAGGTATTTTTTTTCTGATTAGAATACCATTTATTTAATTTTCTTGCCTACTTACTCTGGTTAGGACTTCAATAATACATGAGTATTTGTTTTATTTTATTTTATTTATTCCCCAGAATTTGCATAGAACATTCTCATTCCTGGTCCTCCCAAAAACATTTAAATATATTTCATAGCTTTACATTTAACATCAGAAAAATCTCCATCTGTCGCTCTATAAAGATATATCTAGGGGCAATTGAGTGGCTCAGTGAGTTGGGCATCCAACTTCAGCTCAGGTCATGATCTCACAGATGGTGGGTTTGAGCCCTGCATTAGGCTCTTGGGATTCTGTGTCTTTCTCTCTCTCGGCCCCTGCCCTGCTCCTGCTCTGTCTTTCTCTCTCTGCCTCTCTCAAAAATAAATAAACATTTAAAAATTTAAAAAGATATCTATAAATATATATATTCTAGACATATCTTTATCTAGAGTATATATACATATAATTTTTTAAATGTTTATTTTGATAGAAAGAATGAGTGGGGGAGGGACAGAGAGAGAGAAAGACAGAAAGAATTCCATGCAGGCTCCATGCTGTCAGCACAGAACCCAATTCAGGACTCGAACCCATGAACATGGAGATCATGACGTGGGTCATGAGTTGGGAAATCAAGAGTAGGAGGAACCAACTGAGCCACCCAGGCACCCTGAAAGAATGCATATTTTTATATATAACATGTTACATGTTATATGTAAAGAAAGCATTAAATATATAGAATATATGTAATAGTATATATTATTGTAATAGTAATATATATAATAGTATATATTATTTTTGTAATAGAAAGTGCCAAGTCTAGGCCTGGCATTCTTGTTCTGGGCCCTTGCTGCTTATTAGGTGACTAAACTTATGTAAGTCACTTCCTCTCTAGGGGCCTCATCTTTCAGAAGTGAATCATATTAATAGTTTCCACATAAAGGGGCTGCATTAAGTGTTAAGAAGTTATGTACAGAGAGACACAAGTAGGTGATAGAAACATAATAAATTTTTAAGTTTCATCTTCCACCCCATCCCCTCTTTGTGTCCCCACAGCTTAAGGTCATAGTAGGTGCCCAGGATGTGATTTCTTATTTCTTTTCTGCATCGACAATTGTTTCCCTAAGACCCAGGCTGGAGGCATGACTCCACCATTCACTACTACAAACCTGTTGTCCAAAGTGAATCCTGGGAGAGATGGGGACAAGATGAAAAGTGACTTGGAGTTGACCAGAGTTGGAGTTCCAGCATGACCATACTTAGCTGTGTGGCTTTGACAAGTCACCTAAGACTCCTCGTGCCTCAGTTTCCTTACCTATAAAGAAGAGGGAAAATGATAGCATCTACCTCAGAGGCCACCCTCACTTTCTATCTCACATCACACCCCTTCTCTTCTAACATGACTCATCTTCAGGCTCAGGACTTGGCTGGCTGGCCTCACCCTGCAACAGCTGACCCACTCCACACCCCCTCTCAGAGAAACCACGCCCTGGAGCCAAGAGGAACCTACCAGGAACTAGTGACATCTGGCAGGCCCTTTGAAGCAAGAGCGTGCAACCACAGGGCTGAACCCAATTTCCATTCTTCATCCAACCTTTCATGCACCTGAATGTGTGCAATGAATATTCTCTGACCCTTCCTCTGGGGATCTTCCAGGTGCTGGGCTTTGCTGGAGACAGAGTCCTTGCTTCAGGGAACTTCTCGTCTGCTGGGAGAGAGAACACTAGACATCAATTCCACATGAGGGTTGCCAGTGAGGAGCTTTGGGGCCTATGGGAGCCCATAGGAGATGATCCAATCCCACTTGAGAATCGAGGTAGGTTGTTTGGATGAAGTAACACCTTACCTGAGCTGATTAGGTTTGGAGATTCAGTGTAAAGGCCTTCCATGGAAAGACATCTAGACAACAGAGAGCCTGGTACATTGTAGTAACCAATTGTAGTTAGTAATTAGTATAGTGGTCAGAGCACAGCGTGTGAGGCCAAATGTAGCAAGAGATGAAGCTGCAGAGGTCTGGTAGTGGTCAGAACTGTGGATGGCTTTAATTGCTAAACAAGGAGCTAAAACTTTAATGCTAGTGGAGGGGGGTGTAAAGGAAGAAATCTGAATGATGGCTTTGGTATCATTGTTCTCTTATTGCTGGTGTGCAAATAGTAGGTTAGAGATGGCTAGTCTGGAAGCAGGGAGCCAGGGAATAGACTTGGGGTCATTCATATGAGGGATGTTGAGGTTGAAGCAAGGCAGTGGCAGAAGATGAGAAAAGGTGGACTTGAGAAACAGAAAGGAGAATCAGCTGAACTTGGTGAGGGATTGGCTCTGATAAGAGCAGAGGATTCAGGCCTACATAAGGCAGAGGACACAGGCAAATGTATTGTGCCAGTGCCAAGGGGCTGATTAAGGCAAAGGTAATGGCGGGAGGACCTCTGAGGGATAAGAAATCAGTGTGGGATAGAAGGGGCAAAAACACCTTTTTGGAAGCGGAGGGATTCAAACTAAGACTCACCATGTGTCCTTGGGCCAGTCCTTTTATCTTCCTTTGGTTCTTTATATTTTTACCTGTTGGGAGTGTTTGCCTGGCTCAGTCAATAGACCATGCAACTCTTAATCTCAAGGTCATGCATTCAAGCCCCACGTTGAGCATGGAGCCTGCTTTAAAAAAAAGAAAGAAACATGGCAGATTTCTACTTGCTAACTTATGAGGCAGAAAATGATAATTGTGAGGAATGAATCACATAAAAAAAATGTCCAGGAAGTGCCTAGCCTGTGGTTATTTAGAGGAGGAGTCATGTGACAGGTGGGTTTGGTCCAGGGTGCAGGGGGAGAAGATGGGGCTGGGCTGCCATTTGTGCAGCAGCATTACATTGGCAATGGGGAACACATACTTGCAGAAGAAGATGAATGGGAAGGAGAAATGTGACTTGAAAACATAGATGTTGGATTTGAGGGGGTCAAAGTCAGAAGCAGGACTTACCCTGGGAGGCTGTGTCTTGGCAGTCAGCAGTGAAGAGCCTCTCTGAATCATGAACTCAAAACAGCCACTTCCTCAGGAAGTATGCAGGCCTGGGAGGCCTGAAGCCTCTGGGCTCTGATCTCAAGCCAGCATCTGAGTTGCTGTGTGACCCTGACAGTTCTCACCCACTCTGGGTCCCAGGTTTCCCATATGAAGAACAACAATAAAAGCATGAGTGTGTTGGTAGAAAGGTGGATGAAATGTTTCCAAAGGCCCTCTCTGGGTGTGTTATGCTTCAGTTCTATGGCCCTGTGTCTTCTTTTTAAAAAGTCTAGTCCTAAGTTTTCATCATATAGGTCTTTTACATCCTTGGTTAGGTTTCCTCCTAGGTATTTTATGGTTTTTTGTGCAATCATGAATGGGATCAGTTTCTTGATTTCTCTTTCCGCTGCTTCATTATTGGTGTATAGGAATGCAACTGATTTATGTACATTGATTTTGTACCCTGCAACTTTACTGAATTCATTGATCAGTTCTAGAAGGCTTCTGGTGGAATCGATCGGGTTTTCCATGTAGAGTATCATATCATACCAATTTGACAATAAACTATTAAAAAAAAGACTGAGAAAAAAAATAAAAATTTAGCCCTGTTTCCATCTCTGACTTACTGTGTGGCATTGAGCCAGCTGCTAGACCTCTCTGGGCTTATTTTCACATCTGGTATATCAAGAGATTGAGCAGGAGACTCTCCAATGTCCAGTGATTCTCCCTGGAGATGCTCACCCTCATCTCTAGCAGAATCCTTCACAAATCAGGGGAAAGTGAGGCGCTGGTCACAGAAGACCCCCTTTCCAAATCTGTCTTCTCCCACTGCCCTCCCCTCCCTACTGTCAGGAGCTTGCAGCACTGGCTCACTTGCCTAACTTGTTGCCATGACAACGGGTTACAAATAACTCAGATGCAGAGGAAGATTTTAACCCAAGAGCTGCTGGTCCAAGTGCTTCTTGCTTCCTCCCCACACCAGACTGAGGGAACAATCTGGCATAGTCTTCGGGTTCAAGTGACTTCCCTGATCACAAGTCTGCTAGGCTCTTCCATGTCACAAGAATAATTCTTGTTGTCTGAGGCTCTCCTAAAACCTGACTCAAATCTTCCAATCACATTTCCCACTTGCTCTCATTAAAGAGTGATCACTCGTATTTTGAATGCGTACTGTCTGCCAAAGGCTTTGTTGGATGCTTTACACAGAGTAGCTAAGGAAATCCTCTTAGAACTCGATCAGATAGACATTATTATTCCCATTTTGTAGAGGAGAAAACTGAGGCCCATGCATGTGACTTGAGTAAGGAGGTCAGAGAGTCAGAATTCAAACTCAAATTAATCAGATTCCCAAATCCAGGCTTTTCCCATTGCTACTGGTTCACAAATATTGGTCTGCAAAGTTGGAACATATCTAAAAAACCGGGCAGCTAAAAATTCAGATTCTAACTTCCATTCAAGAAGGTGGAATACAGTGGAATACAGCTTTCTCCTCGAATTCCTCAGACTCTTTGGAGAAGTGTCTATTCAGGTCTTCTGCCCATTTCTTCATTGGATCATTCATTTTTCGTGTATGGAGTTTAGTGAGCTCCTTGTATATTTTGGATACTAGCCCTTTATCTGATATGCCATTTGCCACTATCTTTTCCCATTCTGTCGGTTGCCTATTAGTTTTTTTGATTGTTTCCTTTGCTTTGCAGAAGTTTTTTATCTTGATGAGGTCCCAGTAGTTCATTTTTGTTCTTGATTCCCTTGCCTCTAAGGATGTGTTGAGGAAGAAATTGCTGCGATTGAGGTCTAGGAGGCTATTTCCTGCTTTTTCCTCAAGGGTTTTGATGGTTTCCTGTCGCACATTCAGATCCTTTATCCATTTTGATTTTATTGTTGTGAATGGTGTCAGAAAGTGGTCTGATTTCATTTCTACATGTTGCTGTCCAGCTCTCCCAACACCACCTGTTGAAGAGGCTGTCTTTTTTCCATTGGACACTCTTTCCTGCTTTGTCAAAGATTAATTGGCCATATACTTGTGGGTCCAGTTCTGGGTTCTCTATTCTATTCCATTGGTCCATGTGTCTGTTTTTGTGCCAAGACCAGTAGGTTGACAGGTTTGAATGTTTGTGAAAAGTATGCTAATTGGTTTATGAATGAACTAATGAAGAAATAGGAAAGACTAAGGGTGTGCCTATCTCAAGTAATAAACAAAAAGCAAATATAAAGTTCAAGAACACACAAAAAAAGGAAAAATAAATCCATGTAATTACAGTACATTTCTTGGCTCTGTGGCAACTACTGATTTACTAGAAATTGGGATATAAACATATTGGAAGAGTAAAGGCAGGGGATATAGGAATGTGTGTGTGGAGGGGGAGAAAATTCTCTCTTACTATAATGAGATGTCAAGAGATAATGTTTCAAATTGATAAGTTAATAAATAGTTGTAATAGAATATTTTATGTCAACTATACTCCAATAAGAAAAGAAATAATAGTGGAGTGCTTGGATGGCTCAGTTATTTGAGCCACCAACTCTTAATTTCAGCTCAAGTCATGATCTCATGGTTAATGAGATCAAGTCCCATGTTTGGCTCCTAGCTGACAGTGCTCTCTCTCTCTCTCTCTCTCTTTCTGTCCCTCCCCTTCTCTCTCTCTCTCTTTCTCTCTCTCCCTCTCAAAATAAACTTAAAGAAATAGTAGTATAAATATATTATATAGAAACATGGTGGTCCTTCAGTTAAAAAGTCCTTTCAGTTACAAGTAACACAAAACCAAACTGACAGAAGCTTAAACACATTTTTTTTCATTTATTTATTTTTTGGGGGGAGTTAATTTATTATTAACATAAGTGTGGAACGGGTTCAGCTGGTCAGTGATGCCATCTAACTGTTTCTTCCTTCATGTGCTGCATCTTCATCCTCTTGTTCATCTTCTCACAGTCACAAGATGGCTGTTACAGCTCCAGGCAGCATGACTATAGTCAAGGTAGAGAGAAGGAAAGGGACAGCATCAGCTATGTATGTCTCAGAAAGCAAAAGCATTTCAGAAACCCTCTCTCCCTAGCAAACCTCTCATGGCCATAACTGAGACTTACAACCATATCCCTGCAAGGGAGGTTAAGAAAGTCTCTGGTTCTTCAGCCTCTGACTTGGAGATGACAAAGGAGAAGGGGGTTGGGAGTGGTAAATGTCAGAAGAAACAGCCAAAGACTGGTAAGAAATGGTTTAATGTAGTTGCCTCTAGGAAGTGGGACTTGTGGTGGGAGAAGACAAGATACTACTGGGTTTTCTTATGAGCTCTTCAGCACCACTGTATTTTGTAAGTATATGCAAGTGTTATTTTGATGAAAAATTAAAATTTACAAGTAAAGTGTTCTGCTTTCTATGAATGAAAAAAAAACATTAAAAAATAAAAACTGGTAGCAGTTTTCTGTTTCCAGAAGAAAGGGCCTCAATTCACCTTGGAAGAAAACTTACCAGAATAAGCTTGTTACTTAGACTTAGGTATCTCAGGTATCCAAACCCTGTTTTAGAGAAAACTGTGCTATCACCATTAACTGTAACTTGGGTAGTGGAAACCAGTACACTGCTGTGTAGCAGTTACAGGGGTTGACTGTGGTTAGACAGTTCTGGTGAAATTTCCTGTCTGGCATTTATTAGCTCTGTGACCCTGGGCAAGTGACACCTGGGAACCTCAGTTTCCCTCTTCATGAGATAAAGGTAATTCAAGTGCCAGGTACAGAGTAAGCATTCAGCAAACATTATCCACTTTGATTAAAATGTTAAGTGTTCTGAGCAGTGACAATTTGAGTGTACTTTAACAGCATTGTTCTTTCACTTTCATTTTTTATCTCAAACATGGGTTTGGACTGGACTGTCCCTGAAAATTATTTGTTCCTGCATATTTTTGCCCAGGCCTTTGCTCACAGAAGATGTTCTATTTGGAACACACCGAGAGATCTGCAGGCGTGGATTGCTATTGAGTCCTGTTGAAGAAAAGACTGTATAAGGAACTAGACCTAATTGTCATTTCCACTATATATATTATTTAACGTTAAAAAACAACCCACTCCGTGAAATGTCCCGCTGATTATTATGATTGCTTCATGTTGTCCTGGGGGTGGTGAAGAGAATAATGACCTCTCTCTGATGTCAAAGTGAGAGCTGGAGATTTGAAATACAAGTAAGGAACATATAGCCAAAAACTATCCAATAGTTGGATGATCATCTTGCCCACATATGGTATCAGTCCTGGGGGCTAAGGAGAGGAACAGCCAATATGCAGCCTCATTCAGAGGTGCATGGGTGGCATTCTCTTGGAGAGGTACTATCTGATAATTCATTTACAATTTTCTTTCCTGGCTTGGTATTATCACCTGTTATCCTTAAGACTCCAGTAAAGCTCTATTTAGCACACACGGAAAATATTACATCCATAAGGAGAAAACAGAAAAGAATTTTATGATAAAGGTACCTTTGGAGAATGAGTTCTTAGAAATGTAAACAATTTCTAAAACAAAAGAACTCATTCATCCATAAAATAATGGAAAAGAGGATGTGGTATACATATGCAATGGAATATTATTCAGCCATAAAAAGAATAAAATCTTGCCATTTTCAACAAAATGGATAGATATAGAGGGTATACGTGAAATAAGTCAGTCTGAGAATGACAAATATCATATGATTTCACTCATATGTGGAATTTAAGAAACAAAATGAGGGAACAAAGAAAATAAAACAGACAAGCAGAACAGACTCTTAAATACAGAGAACAAATTGGTGGTTATCAGAGGGGAGCTGAGTGGGGGAATAAATGAAGGGGATTGAGAATACCTTTATTGTGATAAGTGAGTTAATGTATAGAATTGTTGAATCATTATATTTCCTTAGTGCCACATTTCATCCATTGGAGGTGTAAACAGGAGGAGTAAGAGAGTTTTGTGGGGTTGAAAGGTAATGTCAGTGATGGTGTCCACAAAGGGTGAGGCCACAGTGTGATGTTGGGAGAAGACCCCGTGAGGACCCGTGGCCACTGACAAGGAGCCTACCACCTGAAATAAATATACACTGTATATTAATTTTACTTGAATTAAAAAAATAAACAAAATTTTAAAAATAAAAGTAAAACTTCCTTCCTTTAACATTTTCAGTAGAAAATAAAGTCAAGAAATTCTCCCAGAATACAGAATATAAAACAAAACGTAGGATACTTAAAGTTTCTTTTTTATTTTTATTTATTTTATTTTATTTTATTTTATTTATTTATTTTTTAATAATAGTTTATTGTCAAATTGGTTTCCATATAACACCCAGTGCTTCTCCCCACAAGTGTCCCCCTCTATGACCATCACCCCCTCTCTCCCTCCCCCTCCCCTTTCAGTCCATGGTTCCTCTTCAATATTCAGTGGTCTCCCTTGATCTGTGTCCCTCACTCTTCCCGCTCTCTTTCCCCCTTCCTCTCCCCATGGTCCCCTGCCAGGTCTCTCCTGTTAGACCTATGAATGCAAACATATGGTATCTATCCTTCTCTGACTGACTTATTTCGCTTAGCATGACACCCTCGAGGTCCATCCACTTTCCTACAAATGGCCATATGTCATTCTTTCTCATTGCCATATAGTACTCCATTGTATATATATACCACATCTTCTTGATCCATTCATCAGTTGATGGACATTGAGGCTCTTTCCATGATTTGGCTATTGTAGAAAGTGCCGCTATGAACATTGGGGTACATGTGCTCCTATGCATCAGCACTTCTGTATCCCTTGGGTAAATCCCTAGCAGTGCTATTGCTGGGTCATAGGGGAGTTCTATAGATAGTTTTTTGAGGA
>PISW01016685.1:0-12466 GCA_004023785.1 Mungos mungo | reverse complement strand
GAGAGGTAGAACAACTTCCATATGCACAGCATGTGCGCCTTGGGGACTCCATCAGGGACCAGCCTGTGTGTTCTTCTTCCACCTGATGATAGAAGACTGTTGTGAATTACACGTTTGTACCTGGTGGGTGAGATGCCACTGAATTCAGAAAGGACAATGCAGATCACATGTCCTCTTTGTGTCCTAAGGACTACAGGTAGTCTCTAGTAGGACTTAATAATAGGTCAGAGCTATTATCCAAAAAGTGATTGACCATCTTCAAAAGACACCATGACATTGTTGTTCCAATACCCGTGAGGTCTGTACTGTGGTTCTACTGGCGTTATTAGAGTCCCCGAGCAGTGCCCTATCTGTCACAGGCACGGGAAGCATCTTCGGCTTACTGAATCATAAGGTCACTGCCTGCTAAACTTGGTGCAGCATCTTCCTCTGCTCTGGGACTCACTCGACACTGGCAGCCTTACCAGTGAATCAATAAATGAGTCAGAGAAACTCACTCAAAAATGCACATGTTGCCTTCAGAAATAGAGTTTCTTCAAAAATTAACGTGGGAGTCAGAGAAGCATCCGACTCTTGATTTCAACTCAAGTCATTATCTCACAATGGTTGTATCGAGCCCCATGTAGTGCTCTAAGCTGGGCATAGAGTCTGCTTCATAGTCTGTCTCTCCCTCTCCCTGTGCCATTCCCCCTCCCAAAAACAAATAAATAAGCAAACAAGCAAACAGAGTGTGTGCGCATGTGTGTATAATGGTACTGGAAAACTGGACAACTACATGGAAAACAATGAAAGCCAAACCACTTTCTTGTACCACACTGAAAAAGAAACTCAATATGGATTATAGTACTAAATGTGAACCCTGAAACCATTGACCACTTAAAAAAAAACATAGGTAATAATCTCTGGGACATTGGTCCTAACAACATATTTAACAATATGTCTAATCAGACATGGGGAAAAGGAACAAAATAAACTATTGAATCCACACCAACATAAAAAGCAAAGAAAATCATCCACAAAACAAAAAGGCAACCGAAGGAATAGAAAAAGATATTTGCAATGACCAATCCAACAAGGGGTTAAGGTCCAAAATATATAAAGAACTCATACCACTCAGAACTAAAAGAAGAAACAATCTAACTAACTCTGAATTTTGAATGATGCAAGCTCCAGGAATGATTTCTTGAAAATGGAAAAAATTTAGCCCATATCTTTAAAAATCATGTTTAATCCCCTCTCCACATTCTCATCTTCAAACTCCATTTATGCACAGAATAAATTGCTTGAAGCTGTCACAAAGGTCGTTGGTGCTCTGTTCTTTTTCTTTTTTTCTGAGTTCAGAAGGAGTTTTCTACAAACCCAGTAGATTCTTCACTGATTCTTCGAGAAACTCCTCCATACCGTGGGATATGTCTTGTGCTGACCACTTACCATACCAAGTGCATCTGAAAAGCAGATCAAAGAAAAAGACTGTCTGTCCTTGTAAAATCCCAGGGTAGCAGATGCAGAGAGCTTTTTTCTTGAAGTGTGTCATTCTCCATAGAACCTATCATAGATGGAGAGGCAGTGAGGAAAACATGTTAAGAGCATCGAAGAGAACACAGAGCACTTTACTCAAAGGACAGTAGACTAATTCTAGCCACGGATCCCACGGAGAAACGTGTTCTCTGCAGGCCCATGTGTGTTGCCCTGCTCAGGCATGGGCACCTGGCAGACAAGCCCCTGAGATGTGATATTGAGATTTGCCAGCCCACAGCTGTGCCCAGTCTGTCCCCTCCTCTGCTGATTTGCATATTACTGAAGCACCGGCCACTCCCTTGAACACTGATTGACAGGCTGGTCACACCTTGTGCAGGACTCAGGCCCAGTCAGGACACAGCATGGACATGAAGGTCCCCACTCTGCTCCTGGGTCTCCTGCTGCTCTGGCTCCCAGGTAAGGAAGAGGAACACTGGGAATGTACTCAGCCTGTATGCTCAGTACTTCCCGGCCCTCCAGCAATGTCCTCTTAACTCATGATTCAGACTGTGGATATGTGTTTCTCTGTGTGCAATCTCAGGAGCCAGCTGTGACATCCAGATGACCCAGTCTCCACCCTTGCTGTCTGCATCTCCAGGAGACAGAGTCACCATCACTTGCCGGGCCAGTCAGAACGTGAACACGTGGTTGGCCTGGTATCAGCAGAAACCAGGGAAAGCTCATAAGCTTCTGATCTATGATGCATCCACGTTGCACACTGGGGTCTCCTCATGGTTCAGCGGCAGTGGATCTGAATCAGACTTCACTCTCACCATCAGCTGCCTGGAGCCTGACGATGCTGCACCTTACCACTGTCAGCAGTATACTAGCGGGTATCCACGGTGATTTAACAGGAGACAAAAACCTCTGTAAGACCTTCAGTGATTATTTCGTCATACCAGGTGCTTTTTATAAGCAGCTGCTGTGGTGGTTGCTCAGCTTAGTATGTCTGTTCTGCTTGGAAATCCTGAGGTTCTGAAAAGCACGGTCATGACACGATATGTACTCTGAATCTGGAGAGTTCCTCAGATTTTGCTGCACCTCCAGGTTTAAAACCAATTTCATCTCTAAGGGCATCAGATGCATACGAATGGATGCCTATTGTGGTCCAGGCCGGTGTGAGAAGACACTTCACTACATCAAACAGAGACCAGCAGGGAGAGTGGCAACTATCATAATTCACAGATGGAAAGATTATATCCAGAGAAAATTCAAAATAATTTACCAAGAAGCTACCAGAAATAATTTAAGAAATAGGACATCCTTGGATCAAAGTCAACATTCAAAAGTCAGTTTGATTTCTATGTAACTGAAATAAATACTGAAGAATTAATCTTAGAAAGCATATGATTTACCTCATAAGTGCCTTAAAACCGTCCAATATTTAGGGAAAAAGATACACTCAAAGTTCCAGAATATGATTCAAGAAACCCCAAAACCCTATGAAAACATCAGTCCGTATATGTCCGAGGACTGAACGTCTCCGTATTTTGAACATGTCAATTCTGTTTTCCCCTTTGCCCATCTCTGTGTAGAAGCTGGAAGGTTCACATCTCAGGAATCTCCAGCTCAAGCCTGAGCTGCGCCCCTCCCCCTTCCTGGCCATTAGAAACTCTCAATATTCTGATCTGTGGAAACCATCCTGGACCTGCTTGTGCACATCCTGCCCTCTCAGGGGTCCTTGTAGGGATCATAAACCCCCTCTCCATTTCTCTTGGTAGGTGGAGTATGTCAGCCTCCAATAATTCCTTTTTTTTAAATGTTTTATTTATTTTTGATACAGAGAGAGACAGAGCATGAGAGGGGGAGTGTCAGAGAGAGAAGGAGACACCGAACCTGAAGATGGCTCCAGGCGGAGCTAGCTGTCAGCACAGAGCCTGACGCGGGGCTTGAACCCACTAATGTGAGATCTGACCTGAGCTGAAGTCGGAGGCTTAACTGACTAAGTCAGTCAGGCGCCCCTACAATAATTCTTATTCATTGAAAAAGGCTCCATCCTCCGTGGAAAATCCCTAAGACATAAACGGTGAAGGAGATACGGAGAGAAGGAAAGCTCATAGAGTTGAGCCCCACTTTCTTTCTGCAGCAAGAATCTGACATCAAGGAGAGGCTGAGAGTTCTCTGAGCTGAGCAGACTGTTCAGCAACCTCACACCGTCGTAGATAAAAATCAATGTCAGGGCAGCTAGGGGGCCCAGGTGGCTACACGTCTGACTCTTGATCTTGGCTCAGGTCATGATCTCACAGTCTGGGAGTCGACCCCTACAATGGGCTCTGAGTTGATGTTGCAGTGACTGCTTGGAATAAAGTCTCTTCTTCTATCTGCCCCTCATCCTCTAGTGCTCCCTCTCTCTTTCTCTCTTTCTCCAAATAAATTTCAAAAATTGTAAAAAATTTTTAAGTTAGTTTTCAAGGACTAAAGAAAGAAGTGATTTTGACAAACTCAAAGGACCTCGGTTGGAAATCAGGTTAAACCGTGCCCCAGGCGGAGAGAAGAACCGGGCACAGCAAGCAATGTACCACCCATGCTACAGCCCAGACTCATATTCATGATCCTTGATTGGATGACCATGACATCCTAGCATCTCAGGCTGCCAGAGTCAAATGTAATTTCCCTCTGGATGATAACAATCATTCCAGAGCCTAAAATCGCCACTAACCTGTTTCACAGCAGATAGGTGTGTAAATAAACAAAAATATTATGCATGCAAAACACAATATGGGTTTCAGTCAAAAATTCTAGGCCAACAAAATCAGGGAGAGAGAATCCGGGTAGCAGAAACAGACCCCTCAATTTGCAGATATTCTGTTCTAGGATAGAATATGCTTAATGCAGAGGGTGACAAGATTGAGAGCTATAACAGAGAGCCCTAAACTATTATCAGGAGCCCTCAAGAGGACACAGATCGGTTCCTCCTTCTTGCACGCAGGACCACGTGCAAACCCGGGATCTCCCCAGGCCAGTGGTCATGGCTTTGGAGACTTGTCGAGCCCAATCACGTTTTTTAATGTTATATGTTTATTGAGAGACACAGAGAAAGCACAGGATGGGAAGGGGTAGAGAGAGAGGAGTGAATCCCAAGCAGGTTATGCACCTCCAGCGCAGAGCCCAATGCAGGCCTTGAACTCATGAACCATGAGATTTTCACAGGAGCTGAAACTTAGATCCAGATACTTAACTGACTGATCCACCCAGGTGCCCCGAGACTCACAATTTTTTAAGATGTTTACTTATTTATTGAGAGAGAGAGAGAGAGAGAGAGAGAGAGAGAGAGAGAGAGAGAGACAAAAAGGGAGAGCACACGGAGGGGATGGGCAGAGAGAGGGAGGGAGAGAGAAAATCCAAAACAAGCTCCAAGTTGCCAGCACAGAAACTGACTTGGGATTTGAACTCATGAACCATGAGACTCATGACCTGAGCAGAAACCAGGAATTGGACACTTACCAGACTGAGTCACCCAGGGGCTGCTGGTATATCATTTCTTTATTTCAGAACTGTATTTTTATATTTGCATTTCCACAGTAAGTTTCTTTCTTTTCCCAGGATTCCATGGGCAGCTGCGCTAATCAGGCTTCATCCCTATTGTCTGTGGCTGTGGGAGGGGGTGTCTCCATCTCCTAAAAGGCCAGTGTGAGTCCCATCCATGGCACTGGACAGACCTTCCTTCTCGGGTCCCAGCAGGAGCCACAGCAGTCTCCATAACCGCTGACATTAGGGTGTCCACAGGGCTCCGGTGCCCCAGCCCACGTCAGTGGCAGTGGGTCAGGGAAGTATGTCACATGCACAGTCATCAGCATGGAGTGTGTAGACATCACACACATGTCTGGTCACAGAATGAGCATGGGGACCCTTCACAACATGATGGCCCCAAACAGGAACCTCCTTTTTGAGGTCAGCTCTTCTGGTCCAATGAGCAGCTGTGTCCTCTGGGCATCAGTCATCAGCTGCCTCTCTCCCAGAAGATCCAAGCTGGGGGAGGTTCCAGTGGTGGGAGCCCCTCAGAAGAGGTCATGAAGGCCCTCAGTGTAGGGTCTCAAGCCCCAGATTCCCTACATTGGAGTGTCTGTGTCTGGGGCAGCATGGCTGAGGTGGCTCTCAGATGACTCCATGGGACTCTTACCTCCTCTCTCAGCAGTGCGGACCATGAAGGAATGGCCCCCTGTTCTCCATGGCACCGAGACTGCCGACCCCCTGCAGTAGCGGAAAACCAGAGAGGTCCACACATGACTTTGACGTTAGTTCCCAGCACAGGGCTCATGCTAATGTTCAGTTTTACTAAGTAGGCGATGGTTATGTGAGGTGGCAACATCAGGGGAAGCCAGTACAAGAGTCAATAGGAACTTGATTTATTTGTGAAGTTTTAGGTGAGTCTAAGTTATTTCCATGTACATTATGGCATCAAAATAAAAACAACTCAAACATAAAAGAGCATAAGAGCTTATGGAAGAATTCCACAATCCCCTTCTATTTTTCCTTCATCGTCTGGTTGTAATTCCAGTGCCTGCTGGTGAGGAGCCAGGCTCCCAGTATCTATAGCATGGTCACTTATTTACTCAATCTTGAACTATATAGAAGGTGATCAAAAATTGCCAGGGCATTTGTCTGAAAATAAGAACTCCAAGAGACAGAGTTCAATGTTTGCTTAGAATTTCATTTCTCTTTGTGGCGCCTGGGTGGCTCAGGCGTTTAGACCTGCCAGAGGCCCCAGTGTGCGCCTTTACTCTTTAGGCAGCATAGACTTTATGCCTTAGTTTCCCTTCAAACACAGACACATTATATTACTTTACTCCCATGGGAGCGCCCCTCTCCCACTGCCTCCCCCAGGCTGCTGTGCCCACCAGAAGATTTGCATATTGTTCCCTCAGGGAGGGCTAAGGTGCAGAGTCTCAGATAAAACCTTTGCAGCTGACATAAAAGATCAGCTCTGATCCTGTGTCGGTGACCAGGACTCATCACATAAACTCCTCACAATGAGGTTCCCTGCTCAGCTGCTGGGGCTGCTGGTGCTCTGGATCCCAGGTGAGGGTGGAGGGGGTGAGAGAGGAGAACGGGGTGGGGAGGGAGAGCTCCGGGGACAACACTGCACTCCATGCCTATTTTGTCCAAGTCTTCCAGACCTCTGTCTACACCCTGGGAAGGGGGTTGTGATTTGTGGATCTATGACAGTAAGGACCATTTCTGAGGGAACAACGATCTATGTTCTAGGAAAGACTATGACATGGAGAAAGTGGGAGGTGGTAGATGAGAGTAGATACCTCTATGTTGGTTGCAAACTTTAGCATCTCTTTTGAAATTGGATATTTGGGGATATTAATAAAAGCCACCAAACAATGATTTATCCTGAAATCATTACCAAAGTAAAATTTTCAAAGTGACTCAAAATATTTGCATATAATCGTGCATTTGTCTCCTTTCCTTAGGATCCAGAGGGAGTGTCGTGATGACACAGAGCCCAGCGTCCCTGACCGTCACCCCTGGACAGACTGCCTCCATCTCCTGCAGGGCCAGAGCCTCCTGCACAGTGATGGAAACACATATTTAAATTGGGTCCTGCATAAGCCAGGCCAGTCTCCACGGAGCCGGATCTATAAGGTGTCCAACCGATACTCCGGAGTTCCAGACAGGTTCAGTGGCAGCGGGTCAGGGACAGATTTCACCCTGACAATCAGCAGGGTAGAGGCTGAGGACATTAGAGTTTATTACTGCTGACAAGGTACACATTATCCTAACACAGTGATTCAGCCCCGAACACAAACCTCCGTCCTCTCATGGCCCGGCAGCATACACGTGCTATTAGCCTGGGGAACAGGCCCAGCAAATCTGACTCTCTAGAGGAAGACAATAGAGAACTCAAGGGACCAGGTGGCAGCTGCGGGCTCTGGGCCTCGAGGGTGTCAGCTGCAACTCAGGCAACACACCTCGCAAGCCCCAGAAATGGCAGGTCCTTGTGGCGGAAGCAGAAGGGGCTGGAGGGGCCTGAGGGCCCTGGGAGCAGGCGGCCATGAGAAAAGGCACAGGGGACTGATAACTCATCCCCGGTCTCCCTGTCTTGCCTCCCCTTGTCAACTCAGTCTGTGTGACAGGCAGACAACTGGGGCAGACTTGCGGATTACAAGATAAATACATGGATCTATTTTGAAGAAGATACGATCTGGGTATATTAAGAAATTGATATTTCCCCACTTTCCTATGTCTCCAATTTAGTACTTATGTTCCCACTCCATTGACATGTTTGAAGGAACATTCTTGACAAACTAGTGTCAAGTGAGATGAACCGAGAACAATCAGGAAAATTTTGGATTTGACTTCCTTGCCAAAGAGATGCAGAAGAGGCCACTGTTCTTAACCTTCCTTTGAGCCTTGCAATCCTTTCACGGTTCAGCCAGAAGACCTGCAACTCAGACGGCTTAGGGAGATACAGGGCTGAGCAGGGAGGAAGCAGCTGGCATACCACAGCCTCCCTGACCCACGGCCCTGGGGAGGAGGTTTGTGTACGAGGCTGAAGCACTGTGGGAGGAGAGCTATAATGCTGCTGACAGTAATAAGTCGCCACATCTTCAGCCTGGAAGTTGCTGATGGTGAGGGTGAAATCTGTCCCAGACCCACTGCCACTGAATCGGTCAGGGACTCCAGATGCCCGGGTGGATGCGTAGTAGATGAGCAGCTTAGGACTCTGCCCAGCTTTCTGCTGGTGCCAGTTTAAGTAGTTCTTCTGGTTAGAGCTGCTTAGAAGACTCTGGCTGGACTTGCAGTTGATGGTGACACTCTCTCCTATAGACCTAGCCACGGAGCTTGGAGACTGGGTCATTACGATGTCCCCAGACACACCTGCAATCACAAAACGACGGGGGTTGTCATGCACAGCATCACTAATATAGTGAAATATGTATTCAAAAATGTATGTTTTCTTATTTTTCATAGGAAATCAGACTGTTATGTTGAAATGTTTTATCCATACCACATGGTAGAATCATTTTCCAATTTTAGAAAGATCTTTCTCCTCAGATCCTCTTACCTGACATGCAGAGCACCAGGAAGAGGAGCGCTTGGGGCTGTGGTACCATCTTGCTGCTGGTCACCCGTCTGATGCACCCAGGCCCCATCCCCAGGACCCTATTAATAGGGCTCTGAGCCACCAGCCTACGGTCCCAGGGGCCTATGCAAAACATCAGAGTATGAAAGTGTCTGGTCCCTGACTTATGAAGCAGTAAATGGAAAGAAAGAGACAAAATGTCATGACTCCAGGGAATGCGATTGTATGTAGGAGACCCAGAAGTCACCTCCACCTATGATTTGCAGTACTGTCCAGCAAAATACTCAAATGTAAATAAATTCTCATTAGTACCATCTGTTCTATTTCAAATCAGCTGGAGTCAACTTAGAAACATAAATCCCTTTTTGTAGTAAAATGTATGATATGAGTAGATAATTTCAGAACCTAATTCAAACAATAAAAATGTGATGTCAGGACATGGAATATACTCAAGTTGTTGGATAGAATGAAGACACAGTGCCTACATTTATGTCTCTATCTCTGGCTCTCTTCTGAATTTTAAATACGTATTTGAAGTTGCTGTTGGGCAACTGAGAGGAGCCTCAGTTTGTCTAAAGCAGATCTCTTAGAGTTCCCTCTGCACAATATTCTCGGTAAGTGTCTCACCACGTACTTCTGAATCACCATTTTCACTACTTCTGAGTTCAATCAGTGTCTGAAACAGCATCTCAGATATTCCCCAAGCCTCTTCACTGAGTGACCTATGGGGTCACCACTCCTGGCGGGGAGGGTGGTAGGTGAAAGAGCTTCAGCTCCCAGCTCTGCAGGGCAGTTTCTCATTTAATCAGACTCTACTTCTTTCCAGAATGATTCAAAGAACAGCATCAGGAACTCTCCTAGGCATTGAGTACTTAAAACACATCCAAGAGAACCTCTGAGCTCCTAGCTCTCTCCTTTCAGAGGGAGGGAGAGCTAACAAAGAAACAGATGCCATCTCTGCTCCACCTCTTAGGAGGTCCCTGTGCTGGAGCAGTGTCATCACTCGGGTGAGGGGGGCAGTGGACGTCCAAGTCCATGTAGTGTAACCTCATCCTCCAGCATGAGCAGAGCCAGAGGAAAAGAGAACGAGTACATGCATGACACCAGTTTTGTTCTCATATACAGTTTCATATACAGTTCTCATATACAGTCAAGTATCCAAATCATCTCTTGGTCACAGACAGTAGTTTTCATTCATAATTTCTCTGCAGCATGAAACTAACCAGGACACAGGTCAATGACAAAAATCAATACATTAACACTGTATAAAAGTGAATGGGACCCAGTTCCTTCAGAGAGATTGTGTATGGTTACTACTCATTTTTAGTGAAGAGAATCATTTTTCTTTTTATCTCTTTCTATTTACTTCCTGAAAAATGAACTTTATCTGCATAGAAGAGGTGAGCATTGATTCTTCGTTTGCCTCAGATTATAGTGACTTCTCCCTTGAACCACTCACTGGTTCCTCCTATAATCCTTAACGCAGAGCATGGGGTACAGATGGAAGCGTGGACATGTGTATTTTTCCTCCAAACAATCGAGTTTTTCCACTCAAGGCTCTCTGTTACTATTTGGTAGTCTTGCTTTGGGTATCGCTGATTCCAACCTAATTCCAAGGATGAAATGCAGGTCAGTAGATTCTCTGTTCAGGAAGTTCTCTCTTTGACTGCAGAGGTCTGTAGAAATCGATCAGGAATGGCCGTTACTGAAGGTTGACCATCTGGAGAGAATCTTGGAATTCATGAAAAGGTGTGAGGAATGAATACGATATGTACAGGAGCTAACGACACCGGTATCTGTCGGCACCCATGCCAAAGCTCCCTTATTCTGGAACTAGTACAATGAAAGTCAAAGTGGGATGGTAGGAAGAAACTGGATCTCAGTGAATCAATAAGTGACAGGATCAAATCTTGCCTTAAGCCTTCCACTCTGGACTTTTCATTAATGTAAGTACCCAGATTCCCTTTGCTGTTTAACACAGTCCAATTTGAAGTTTCTGTTAATTGCAACTGAAAATTTGCCAAAATATTTTGTATTCTGAACCAACCTAATACAGGAATGAAATTAGAAATATATCCATTTTATATTTTGTCCTACAAAGTCTCACCACAGAAACTACAAAGGAAGCATTGTTTAAAATTGTGTGCTCCTAACCAGGAAAATCAAGAAAAATGCAAGCCAATGTGGTGATATCAGCCTTTTCCAGGGAAAAGTTCATGATTTTCTTAAGACTGTATTTTTTAAGCCATGAAACATCCTTTACTTAAAGCATAAATTCAATTATTTTTATCGTAGTTACAATCCTGAAAGAGAACATGATCATCTTCAGGAATGAGCCCAGCCAATGGGAAGGATTGGAAGACACTTACACATGTGCACCCACCTACACACACATGTATCTACACAGGATCATAAAATAATTGTAGCCGACTTGATTGCAGGTACAGCTTTACTAGCTGTATATGTACACATTCATTCCATGAACTTTCCTCATCAAGAATTATATCATCTTTAAATCAGTAATCAAAACCCTCCTGGTAAACAAAAGTCAGGCCCAGACATCTTCACTGGTAAACTCTACCAAACATTCAAAAATTCAATATCTGTTCTTCTCAAGGTGCCTGAGTGGCTTGGTCACTTAAACATCCAAATTTGGCTCAGGTCATGATCTTCTGGTTCAAGAGTTCATGTTTGGGGTCCGGCTCTGTGCTGACAGCTCAAAGCCTGGAGCCTGCTTTAGATTCTGTGTCTCCCTCTCTCTATGTCCCTCCCCTGCTCACGCTCTGTCTCTCTCCGTATCTCACTCAAAAATAAATAGACATATAATAAAATATATCTATTCTAATCAAATTTCCAAAAAATTGAAGAGGAAAATGCTTCTAATATGTTTTATAAAGTCAGAATTACCCTGGTATCAAAAGCAGACAAGGATACCCCAAGGGAAAAGAAGTACATGCCAATATTCTGGATGAACTGGATACAAAATTCTCAAAAAATAATAGCAAACCAAACTCAACAGTACAGTGAAATGATCCTGCACCACAATCAGGTAGGACTATTTCAGGGATTTAAGGCATGTTTACCATGCACAGATTCATCAATATATTCTGTCATATTAACAAAATTAAAGGGAAAAAATGGAGGATTGTCTCAAAGATGCAGAAAAACCATTGGATAAAATTCAGTTTCCATGCATCAAAAAGAGAAGAAATAACAAGTGTTAGAGAGGATGAGGAGAAAGGGGAAGCCTCGGGCACTATTGGTGGGAATGAAATTGGTGCAGCCACAATGGAAAACTGTATGGAGATTCCTCAAAACCTTAACAACAGAACTACCATAGGATTCAGCTATTCTACGTCTGCGTATTTACCTGTGGAAAACAAAAACAGTTATTAGAAAAGATACCTGCACCACTGTGTGCACTGCCACGTTGTTTTAAATAGCCATGGTATGAATTATAAATGTCTATGCACTGAATTCGGAAGCACCCAAATACATAAACAATCACAAACATAAGCAATCTTATTGATAAGAATGTGCTAATTGCACGGGACTTTAATACTCCACTTACAGCAATGGATGGATCAACTAACTAGACAGAAAATCACTAAAGAAACAATGGACCTGAATGACACATTGGAACACATTGATTTGACAAATATATTTAGAACTCTACATCCTGAGGCTATGGAATTCAGTTTCTTCTCAAATGCACATGGTACATTCTCCAAAATATATCACATACAGAGAACAAACTGAGGGCTGATGGGGGTGGGGGAAATGGGAAGGGGGTGATGGACATGGAGGAGGGCACTTTTGGGATGAGCACTGGGTGTTATATGGAAACCAACTTGACAATAAACTATAAAACAAAAAAAAAATTGCCATAATTTGGAAACGACCTAAGAGTCCATC
>PISW01016684.1:0-12466 GCA_004023785.1 Mungos mungo | reverse complement strand
GAGATTCTGAGTCTTGTTCCTTTCATTTCCCAGGGCTGGTGCTCACAATTCCAAAAACCCAGGAGCAGATAAACGGGAGCAGAGGACTGACTATATCTTTTAGTGCCTTCATTTCTATCTTTCCTATTCAATCCTGTTTTTCATGAGCCTTCACCCAGAATCCTATTTTCCTTTCCTGCAGATTTTCAGTAGTTGCTCAAGTAACAAAATAAAAATATATAGATATATTATGACATGATTATAACAATCTAACTAATTAACATGCCCAACACCTCATATAATTAGGAGTTTTGTTTTTTATAATTTTAATGTTTTATTTATTTTAGAGAGAGACAGAGTGTGAGCAGGGGAGGGTCAGAGAGACAGGGAGATACAGAATCCAAAGTAGGCTCCAGGCTCTGAGCTGTCAGCAAAGAGCCCAATGCGGGACTCGAACCCACAAACTGAGATCATTACCTGAGCTAAAATTGGATGCTTAACCAACTGAGTCACACGGGCTTCCCAGGACTTTTAATTTTTGATTTTTGTTGAGAACATCAAAGATACATTCTCTTAGCAAATGTTCAGTATAATACACACATAATTACAGGTATCTCCATCCTGGCCACTAGATTTCCAGAATTTCATGCATACCGGAAATTTTGTACCATTTGACCCACTCCTTTAATATCCCTTCGTTCAGCTCTTGGCAATCACAATTCTACTCTGCTGTATGAGTTGAATGCTATTAGGTTCCAGATATAATAGAAATAATATAGAATTTGCCACTTTCGATGTCTTATTCCACTTAATATAAGTTCCTCCAGGCTCACCTGCATTGTCCCCAAGGGAAGGATGTCCTTCATTTAAGGCTGAATTTTGTATCTCTATAGATAGAGAGATGATAGCTAGATAGATATAGATATCTACATTTAAATAGATATCTAGATGTATGATATATATGCCATTTTTATTTATGATACATAATATATTCTATGATATTCATTTAAGAAATTTTTTTGTCTTTTAAAATTTTACTTTTGAGAGACAGAGACAGAGAGTGATTGGGGGCAGGGGCAGAGAGAGAGAGGGAGAACAGAATCTGAAGCAGGCTCCAGGCTCTGAGCTGTCAGCACAGAGCCTGATGTGGGGCTCAGACCTATGGATTGTGAGATCATGACCTGAGCTGAAGTCAGACACTCAACCGACTGAGCAACCCCTCTATGATATTAATTTTTATATCATACATAATATTATATATAGATGACACTTCCATACATACTCTTCCTAGAAAGCAGGGAAATGACAGGGTGATTAAAATTCCTGTTTACTCAAATGATTAAACTTGATAAAGTGGTAACTCAAGTGTGGAGGAATTAAACTGATCATATATTGCTGATGAGAGTGTACCAAGTACAGGAAACTGGCATTTACTTATAAACTCACAACATTTTCCTATACTGTTTAAAAAAAAAAGGAAACATAACAATTTAAAGTCCCTGGACATTGAATCTAACCTTCCTTTCTGTATTTTTCTGATCATCCATATTTCATTCCTGTGGTTGCAAATGTTGTTTTTCAATCCATAGGTAAACAGAAGATGACAAATGGGTCAGGCTCAGCACCTACATATTCATGGTTACTGTGGGATGCCTAGTGGGCAACCCATAGGATATTATCGGGATTAAGTCACACATTATATGTGAAGTTCCCTACAGGGCACACCATCAACTCACTGTAACAGGAAATTAGTGCTCAATCCACATTGCAGTGATTGATTTCTACATATTGGTTTCCAAATGGGGATTGGTTCAGGCATTAGTGTGTTCCAGAATCTTCTTCCAGTTAACTTTCAAGTGCAATGAAAGCACGTGGTCCTGCAGGATGGTGATGGTGGTCTTCGCTGGGAATCAACAGTTAACTCACAACAGTGGAACCTACGTGGTATACTCTTCCCTGGAACTCAGCAGGAATTGTCTCTGTTAACATCAAGTGGAGGCTGTGGGAGGGGGGGCTCAGGTGTGCTGAGGCTGCGTTTGTGCCACTAAACGTGGGTCTCAGGGAGCAGGATCAGCTCTTACAAGGAACTTGAGAAAGAAGCCAAATCACAGACCCCATTCCAAATTGCGGAATCACCATTTCTTCTATGGGACCTGGAACACCAAATGATTTACATGCACATGAAAACTTGAAAGCACAAACCGCCTATCAGCCTGGGTTTACAATAAAGATCCCATAGCGAGTTTTCAGAACCAGCATCACCTGTGCCTTCTGCCAGAGTCCTCTATTGGTCAGGATGAGAGCATCGGCGCTGCTTTAACTATGAGCTCCAGGAGATTCTCAGGTGAGGTCAGCGTTAGCATGAGGATTCACAGACGTATTTGGGAGGGCTGTGTCCGGCTTTCAGTTGAAGAGACGATGATAGTCTGTTGGGCATGGACTTGGAAGGGGCAGGTGAGGGCAGCCTAGGTTCCCCGAGGTGGGGCAGGATGTGTGGCTGTCTGTGGGAGGGGAGGACATCTGAAACCGGGAAGGAGAAACTCACATGGAGGTGCCATGCAGGAGCTCCATTTTTTCTGAATCTTTCCTGTGACAAAGACATTGAGAGGGTGAGCTTTTGAGCATTTCAGGATTTTTCTGCCTCTGAAGTGATGAGAGCAGGTGAAGAGGCTATGCTGAGGCCATTAAAGGCCTACAGGTGTGATTTCTCCACATAATATCACCTGAGAAAGCACACGATAGCAGAAGGGAGAGGAAGAAATGGCTACTTCTCAGGTAAATTTTGACTTGACTTAGCTAGGAACTGTGTCCTCATTTCCCAGTGAAATGCTGTGCATTTACAACTTCCAAACCTTACTTCTCTATCTCTGCAGGTCTTGCCTAGCAAATTTGTTTTGGACTAGTCAAATTCAGCTTTTTAGGACATTCCTGAGTTTCATCTCTGGGCTCTCTCCCCATTCTCTATGACCAGGCTGTCTATACAGCATGAGGAATTCTTGTCATGAATTTGTGACCTGCAAATTATTGAAAATAACCATTTGGTGACAGATCCATATGGGGATGTGTTGGGGACCCCAGTAAGAGTCAAGATTAAATACTGAAGTCCTGTCTGGGTGTGGCATGAGTCTATGTAAACTAGATTAAGGAACATGAACAAATAGGGGCTCATGGTTGCTTCAGTCAGTTATGTGTTGGAGTTTTGATTTCAGCTCATGTCATGATGTCACAGTTTTGAGTTCAAGCCCTGTGTCAGGCTGCTCACTGTCAGCAGAGTTTGCTTGGCATACTCTTATCCTCTCTTTCCCCCCTCCGCCATACACTCTCTATCTTGCTCAAAATAAATAAACTTAAAAAAAAAGAACATGAACAAAGACATCAGATGGCTATTAGGCCCTGAATAAGATAGCATTCTGAAAATTTGGTCCTGAATAAGACAGCGTTCTGAAAAAGAGCCTTGCTATCTAGATTGTTTCATAAACTTACTATTTAAAATACTTTGAAAGGGTGCGGGTGGCTCAGTGTTTAAGCATCTGACTTCAGCTCATGAGATATCATGGTTCATGGGTTTTAACTCTTGTCATACTCTGTGATGGCAACTTGGTGCCTGTTTCAGATGCGGTTTCTCCCTCTCTCTCTGCCTTTCTCCTGCTTTGTGTCTCTCAGTCTGTCTGTCTGTCTCTGTCTCTCTCAAAAATAATAAACATTGAACAGTTTTAATAAAATAAAATACATTGAAGACGATAGGACATGGGAGGAATCTGTGGCTTGAAATTTGCCATAATCTTCTATATTTTCACGATTGGTATCCTATTAAAATCGGTAGACTGTGGGATTTTTTTTTTTTTACATCCTTTGGAAACTCAATCACAATAATGATGAGTCCTTCTACAGGCATGAGGCCACTAATACCAGTTTTCTCATTACAGCTGATGTTCACATTGTTCATGTGGATCAGGGTTTCGCTGACAGATTCCCTCAGAAAATGAAGGCTCTCTCCTTATTTACAGGGGATCCTAGCTTTTGCAAATACAGATTTTATATTAGTCCTGGACCTCCTAAGTTGTAATTTTATTTTGTACAGTATGAATGATATATTCTCCCATTATTGCTGTTTTAAATTTTCAGCAAAAGGAAACCAGTATCATATAATTACTATATGTTCGTGGTCCTAAAATTCTATAATGTGACTTGGCACAAATGACATCATTTCAAGGAAATAATCAGGCATTTTTCCGTGTAAGGAAGTATTCATGATGTTTTATCATGACTTAAACCTTCCCCTTCCCTGAGGTTCTCTGTTGCCTACACTGTGAATTAGTGATAATTTAAAATCTACATGGCATAGGATACTATTGCCCACAGTTTCAAATCTGATATGTCTTCCTTATTTTTGATTCAATAGTACTTAGAAGTGGAATTGAGGCAGCTGACTATTGAAAAGTCTTACTAAATGTTCCAACGAGACCAAGAGGAAACAACATTTGGAGAAAGAATTCGCTATGCACTTCAAAATGTGTCCTACTCTCTACTGAGCAAAGTGCTGGATTTGAAATTGTAGATTTTCCAGCCAGGGTCGTGTATTTTGCTATCAGTAGGTCTTGCTGCCTCTAGTGTAGATCTGGTCAGGTTCTTTGGAAAAGGAAAGAGCCCTGTCACATGAAGACAAAGGAGAGAGGAACCACACACCCAAGTAAGTGGGAATAAATGAAGCAGATGACACTGTGAGGAACCAAAGTTAAAGGAGAAAACTCAATCTTAAATTTTGGTTTGGGAAGCTCAGCTTGAATGGATTCAAGAAGCCCAGGTTTATTTCGCTGGTGGTCACAGAGGTACCTCTCCTGTCTCCCTCTTCCTGTGTTCCTCCATCCTCTTAGGCTTACCCTCTGTCCCAATGTCTTCCATGGCATTCACAGTAACATTGAAAAGCCTTCCATGGCCAGTAGGGATCTATTTGATTGGACTGCTTTTCTGTTCATTTTTGGAACATGTGAAAATGGGGAGTTTCTAAGTGCAGGCCCCAATGTGATTTACTCCAGTCCCACTTGTGGATGCGCTTGTCTCCTGGAGTCTTACACAATGTCTGGTACAACATCAGGAATGTGAGGTGGACTGATGCTCCCCTATCAAATCTTACACAGTGCAGCCCTATCCATAGAGGCTCGGCATTGATGAGACCCAGTACTCTGTTCTCAGAAATATACTGGGAGCCTGAGTGTTTATGTTGGCCTCACAGGAGTGTCATTGGCCACTTCCTGAAGACCTAATTGATGCTGGGCCCCATTAAGGCCTAAGTGCCAGAATCTTTGGGGTTGGGACATTACAGATGATAGTTCAAAAAACTATAATGGTGGGGCGCCTGGGTGGTCAGTTGGTTAAGCCACCAACTTAGGCTCAGGTCAGATCTCACGTTTGTGGGTTCGAGCCCCACTTCAGGCTCTGTGCTGAAGGCTAGCTCAGAGCCTGGAGCCTGTTTCTGGTTCTGTGTCTCCCTCTCTCTCTGACCCTCCCCCTCTCATGCTCTGTCTCTCTCTGTATCAAAAATCAATAAAACATTAAAAAAATTCAAAGAACTATAATGGAGATTCCAATGGCAAGGCAAAGCTGAGAATGACATTTTCAACATTGCTTGTCAAAATTTCATGTATACACAAATCACTTGGGGTTCTCATTAAAAAGAGAGTCTGGGGCCCACACTCAGATATCATGACTTCCCTAAGTTTGGATGAATGTCATTAGTGGGTATTTTTAACAAGCATAGAGGTTGGTGTCCCCAGACTTCATCTCCGGTAGCACTAAGGTAGAGAAAACATAAGAGTACACCTGAGTCCCTTGTACCCAACCATCTTATCTCAACACAAGCACTGCTGTTGCCAGTAGAAATTACTAACAGCTTTTGAGAAGATGTTATTCTCTGCAAATCCCCTGCAATTTGGAAAGGGACTAGATAAGGCAGTGGCATCTGAGCAAGGCCCTTTGGGGTACACATGTGTACTCCTCCATCAAAGGGATGTTTACTGAGTATCTACCACATGCTCCAAGTGTATGAGGATGCACTGTGTCCAGGACGCTGGCCTGAGAATCTTACATTGTGCACGTTAATCTTTCCCAAGCCCTGGGAATCGGGTACACTATATTCATGTTTGCAGGAAGATTGGATTCCTGGTGAGCCTCTGGAGCAGAGTGATTCTCTTCTTTTGAATTATCAGTACTCTTGAAAACAATGTTGGATGTCAGGGCACAAATAAGAGAGCAGATGGGAGACAGAAAGAAAGGGTGGAGTATAGCCTCTGAGGGAAATTTGATGAGGATCATTTGCATTTATATATTTGGTTAATTTTCATGTGAGAAAATCAAGGGATACCCCAAAAATGGAAGGTGGGATGCTATGTGTTACCCAGGAAAAACTGTTTGAACCAGAAAGATGAAAGGGACTCACCAAATGGTAAGTGATTTGCAATCCTTTCTTTGAATCTGAGCCTCAGGAAAGTGCTACTATCAGTGAACTATGCAGGATGCTGAGCTGCTAGGAACTCTGTTCTCTGAGCTATTCTGCGAAGGGAGGATCAAGGACTGGCAGTGGAAGTTAATTTCGTGGTGAACATGTCATTTATGACAGATTCTCTGTCATGATGACAGAGACAATTTATTCCCATGGTCTGTTAGGCTCCACAGGCACCATGGAGACAGAAGGACTATTTAAGATGTAAATTCTGGGACAGCTTAGCTGTGCCCACAATATTAGCCCCGAAGTATGAAACAGGAATCCCCGAACATCATAGGGTCTGCGGCAGTAGTGGGACTGATGGGAGCTTGAGTGTTTATATTACACAGAGTGATCCTGGATGCCCGGTCCCGGCTCCCCATCTGCTGAGGGTCACCTGCATTGTGGGAGGTGCCAAGCTTGAGGGGTTTGCCTGCATTTCTTTGGGCACATGTGTGAAGTTTGATAATACCAAAGGGAGAAACGAGAGAGGGCAGAAAAACTCGGTGGGATAACATTGGCGCAAGGGAGGATTAGTCTGTCCAGAGACTCTATCCTTTCTCCTTTGAAATGTAAACTCAGGTGTGTGGGCTTGGTTGAGATGGGATTCAAGGCTGGTCCTCTAGAGACCTGGGCCATTGAAAGGAAAAGCACATGACTGCAGGTTTTGGCCACAGAAGGCCAATGTGTGCCACAGGTCCTCTCTGCACATATGCAGCAAGTGGCTAGAAATTCTACCAATGCAGGCGCTGTGGGGAGCCATTATCAAGAATGGAATCTGGGAAAGTGAGGGCCAACTCACATCAGTGACTTATGTGCATGAGCAAAGAGGGCTGAGAGGCAGGGAAAGGTGTCCTACTGAGTTTTATGCCCATGTTAGGAGTGGGCAAGTTGTTTAGGCCATGTGAGAAAGGTGCTCAAGATGAAAGTTGCTACTGTATAATGTCAAAAATGAACCGATATATGTTGAAATGTTCAAGAGTTAATCTGACCAGTTTTTTGTTTCTTCAAATGGTTAAGCGTATTCCCTCCATATGAGACGGTGGTAAGGTTTTTATAGAGATGATGTGGAAGCAAAGGAAGGACAGTGCTCGACTGGATAGACCTTCCATAGTGGTGCTTATTTTGGGGATGCAATTGGAAGCAAAGAGAAACTGCCCCAAAATTAATATCAGTAATGTCATGGAGGGGTATTAAGTCTGAAAAAACAAATAACCTCTTTGGAGATTAAAATACCAGATAGCAATGTATATTAAAAAGCATATGAGAAAAAAATGCAGTGTATAATAGAAAAAGGTTAGAAAACAGGTTACTGTAAATTAGCCTGTACATGTCGGTTTTGACAAACTATATGCTCCTGGTTACAGGAAAGAACCATGACTTTCATCAAAATAGTGTTCTCTCACACACATCAAAATCTGAAAACAAGAGGTCCTTCTGAAATTGTCATTTAACATTCCCCCCCTCAATTACAGAAATAGGTTTTTGAATATCAGCTAGTCATTTAGAGAACCCTTAAGATACAGATGTTCATAAACCTTACACAAGCTCTAATTGAGGCACCTACAGGTACACCAACATTTATGGGAAAAGGTGTTGGTTTGGAGAGTGGAAAGTACTACGCGAGTTACAGAAACACCCTATTCATGTCCTTCTAAAACCAAAATGGAGGAAAATCCTTAATGTGTTCTTCTAAACACCATATAGCTAAAAACCCTCCACAAATGACCCTGTATTTAAACTGACCTTTGCTGTTTCCTATTAGAGACTTTGGCTTAGTCTATTTGTCTGATGTAAGCATAGCCACCTGGCTTTTCCTTGGTTTCTGTTTGCATGGAATATCTTTTTCTACATCAGCACTTTCCATCTGACTGTGTTCCTAAAGCTGAAGTGAGTCTTTCTCTTTTAGTTTTAATGTTTTTTAAATTATTCTATTTTTCGAGAGAAAGAGACAGCATGAGCAGGGAAGGGACAGAGAGAGAGGGAGACAGAGAATCTGAAGACAGGCTCCAGGCTCTGAGCTACCTGTCAGCACAGAGCCCGACACAGGGCTTGAACCCACAAACTGTGAGATCATGACCTGAGCCAAAGTCAGATGTTTTACCGACTGAGCCACCCAGGCGACCCTGAAGTAAGTTCTTGAAGGCACCTTATAGGTGTGTCCTGCCATTTCTTTCCATTTAACTGATCTATATCTCTTGATTGAAGAATTTAAACCATTTATAGTTTTTTAATTTACTTATTTATTTTAAATTTAAGTTAGGTAACATGAAGTGTATTATTGGTTTCAGGAGTAGTATCCAGAGATTCATATGACACCCATCTCCAGAAATGCCCTCTCCAATGCCCATCACTCAATTAACTCATCACCCCACCCACCTCTGCTCCAGCAACCCTCAGTTCTCTATATTTAAGAGTCTCTTGTCGTTTGTCTCCTTGTCTGTTTTTAATCTAATTTTGCCTTTCCTTCCCCTGTTTCATCTGTTGTGTTTCTCAAGTTCTACATAACGAGTGAAATCATATGATATCTGTCTTTCTCTGACTGACACACTTCCCTTAGCAAAATACCCTCCAGTTCCATCCAGTTCCTTCCACATAGTCGCAAGATTCAATTCTTTTTATTGTGAGTAATAGTCCAGTTTGTGTGTGTTTTTGTGTGTGTATACACAATATATATTGTGATATATATGACCTCATATATATGACATCTCCTTTATTCATTAGTTGATAGATATTTGAGCCCTTGCAATAATTTGGCTATTGTTGATAGCACTGCTGTAAATATTGGGGCAAACACACTCCTTTAAATCAGCATTTTTGTATCCTTTGGATAAGTAAATTGTAGTGTTAATTCTGCATTATAGGGTAGTTCTATTTTCAAGGTTTTGAGGAATCTACATACTGTTTTCCAAAGCGTTTGCACCAGTTTGCATACCCCTCAACAGTGCAAAAGGTTTCGCTTTTCTCTGCATCCATGCCAAAATCTGTTGTTTCTTGAATTGTGAATTTTAGCCATTCCTTTTCTTCTTTTCTTTAAGTTTATTTATATGGAGAGAGAGAGAGAAGACACAGCATGAGGGAGGGAAGGACGGACAGAGAGGGAGAGAGAGACCATCCCAAGTGGATTCCACACTGTAGAGCAGAGCCTGACATGGGGCTTGAACCCATGAACTGTGATTATAACAAGAGCTGAAAGAAAGAGTTCAAAGCTCAACAGACTGAGCCACCCAGGTGCCTGTAATTTATCCATTCTGACATATGTGAGATGAAATCTCATTGTGGTTTTGATTTGTATTTTCCTGCTGATGAGTGATGTTGAGTGCATTTTCAGGGGTCTGTTAGCCATCTGGATGTCTTCTTTGGAGAAGTGTGTTTTCATTTCTTATGCCCACTTCTTCACTGGATTATTTGGTTTTTCAGTGTTCATTTTGGTAACCTCTTTCTAGATTTGGATACTAACCCTTATCTGATATGTCAATTGCAAATATCCTCTCCATTCCATCTTTTGCCTTTTAGTATTGTTGATTATTTCCTTCCCCTTCCCTGTGCAGAAAGAATTTTTTTTTTTTTTTTGGTATGAGGTGCGAATAGCTCATTTTCATTTTTATTCCCCTGGCCTGGAAACATGTCAAGTAAGAATTGGCTCTGGCCTAGGTCAGAGAGGTTTCCTGAATATTTCTCCTATAGGATGTTGGTGATTTCCTGTCTCATATTTAGGTCTTCTATTCATTTTGAATTTATTGTTGTGTATGGTATAAGAAACTTGTCCAGTTTCATTCTTCTGCATGTCACTGTCCAGTTCCCCCAGCAGCATTTGGTGAAGAGCTTATCTTTTTTCCATTGGATACTCTTTCCTGTTCTCAGATGAGTTGGCCATATATTTGTGGGTCTGTTTCTGCATTCTCTCTTCTATTCCATGAATCCCTGTGTCTGTTTTTGTGCCGGTACCATACTGTCTTGAAGATTACAGCTTTGTAATACATTCTAAAGTCCAGAATTGCGATGCCTCTCCCCATGGTTTCCTTTTAGCACATCATTTTGACTATTCAAGTCTTTTGTGGTTCCATACAAATTTTAGGATTGTTCTAGCTCTTTGCATAATGCTTGTGTTCTTTTGCATTTTCGTTTTTTAAAAATTTTTTATGAATTTTATTTATTTTTGAGAGATAGAGACAGTGCGAGCATGGAGGATCAGGGAGACCGGGAGACACCGAATCTGAAGTAGGCTCCAGGGTCTGAGCTAGCTGTCAGCACAGAGCCCTTTGTGGGGCTGGAACCCATGAACTGTGAGATCATGACCTGAGCCAAAGCTGGCTGCTCAACCGACTGAGCCACCCAGGCGCCCCATTGCTTGTGTTCTTTTGATAGAGATGGCATTGAATGTATAGATTGCATTGGGGAGTATTGACATTTTAACAATATTTGTTCTTCTAATCCATGACATGAAATGATTTTTCATTTCTTTTTGTCCCCTTGAATTCCTTTCATAAGCTTTCTCTAGTTTTTGCATACAGATTTTTTACATCTTTGGCTAGGTTTATTCCTAGGTATCTTTGTGCTTTGGGTGTAATTATAAATCAGATCAACTACTTCATATTTGTCCTGCTTCATTATAAATGTGTATAAATGGAACAGATTTCTGTACACTGAATTTTTCCTGATTTTAAAATATTTTATTACATTCTGTACACTGATTTTATATCAGTGACTTTGCTGAATTCACATATCAGCTCTAGCAGTTTTTTGGTGGAGTGTTTCAATCTTCTATGTAGAGAGATTATCCTGTCATCTACAAAGAGTGAAACTTTGACATCTTCCTTGCCAAATTGGAAGTCTTATTTCTGTTTCCTTTCTGATCACTGAGTCTAGGACTTTGAGTACTATGTTACACAACAGTGGTGAGAGTGGACATCTGTGTCATGTCCCTGATCTTAGAGTAAAAGCTCTCTGTTTTTCTGCATTGAAGATGATATTAACTATGGAGCTTTTCCTCTATCAAAAGGATCATATGGTACTTAGCCTTTATTTATTAATATCAGTATAGTTTATCACATTAATGTCCATATAATGAACCATGTCTGCATCCCAGAAATAAATCCCACTTGATCATGGAGAATCATTATTTCTTTTCTTTTTTAATTTTTTAAATGTTTTATTTATGTTTTGATACAGAGAGAGACATAGCATGAGAGGGGGAGGGGCAGAGAGAGAGAAGGAAACACAGAAACGGAAGCAGACTCCAGGCTCCGAGCTAACTGTCAGCACAGAGCCTGATGCAGGGATGGAACCGTCGAACGTGAGATCTGACCTGAGCCATGTCGGAGGTTTAACCGAATGAGCCACCCAGGCGCTCCTCATTATTTCTTCTCAAATGTTTGTTCATTTATTTTCAGAGAGACAGAGACACAGAGAAAGATGGAACCAGCAGGAAGGGGCAGAGAAAGAGGGAGAAGAAATCCAAAATAGGGTCCATAGTCTCATTGTCGACTCAACATGGGGCTAGAACTCATGAATTATGAGATCTTGATGTGAGCCACAATGAAGAGTTAGACACCCAAGTAACTGAGACACCCAGGTGCCCCAAATAATTTTTTTGATGTACTGTGGCACTCCATTTGCTAGTATCTTGTTGAATATTTCTGAATCCAGGTTCCTCAAGGATATTGGCCTCCTTTTTAGATAGGTCTTGGTCTGACTTTATAATCACGTTAACGGTAGCTTCATGGAATGTGTTTGGAAACTCTCCTTCCTTTTCTGTTGGAACACACTGAGGAAAATTGGTATTAACTCTCTTTTAAGTGTCTGTTAGAAATCCCCTGTCAAGCCATCTGGCCCAGGACTCTTGTTTGTAATGGGATGTTTAAAACCAATTCAATTTCTTGGCTGGTAACAGCCCTGTTTAAAAGGACTCTTTCTTCCTGTTTGAGTTTTCATAGTTTCTTTCGGGGAATTTTTCCCTTTCTTCCTGATTGTCCAGTTTGTTGCATATAATTCTCATAGCATTCT
>PISW01016683.1:0-12468 GCA_004023785.1 Mungos mungo | reverse complement strand
ATCCTGGAGACTCCAACATCTCTAGGTTCCAGGTCTCTGAGTTCATTCTGATGGGATTCCCAGGAATCCACACCTGGCAGCACTGGCTCTCCCTGCCCCTGGCTCTGCTCTACCTCTTAGCTCTCACTGCCAACATCCTTATCCTGATCATCATCAATCAAGAGGCCACACTCCACCAGCCTATGTACTATTTCCTAGGAGTCCTGGCTATAGTAGACATTGGTCTGGGTACCAACATCATGCCCAAGATTTTGGCCATCTTATGGTTCAACGCTAAGGCCATCAGTCTCCCTGAGTGCTTTGTGCAGATGTATGCCATTCATTGCTTTATGACCATGGAGTCAGGTGTCTTTGTCTGCATGGCTATAGATAGATATGTAGCCATTTGCAAACCACTACGCTATCCATCAATAATCACTGAATCTTTTGTGGTCAAAGCAACTGTGTTCATGGCACTCAGAAATACCCTAACTACCATCCCAGTGCCTGTGTTGGCTGCGCAGAGACACTACTGTTCACAGAACCAAATTGAGCACTGCCTGTGCTCTAATCTTGGAGTCACTAGCTTATCCTGTGATGACAGGACAATCAATGGTATCTACCAGCTACTTCTGGCATGGACACTGGTGGGGAGTGACCTGGCTTTGATATTCTTATCATATGCTTTGATACTTCATTCAGTGCTGAAGCTGAACTCAGCAGAAGCTGCTTCCAAAGCCCTCAGTACCTGCACTTCCCACCTCATCCTAATCCTGTTCTTCTACACAGTGGTCGTTGTCATTTCCATCACCCATAGTGCAGCAGCAACACTTCCCCTTGTCCCAGTTCTACTCAATGTGCTTCAAAACACCATTCCTCCTGCCCTCAACCCCATGGTGTATGCACTCAAGAACAAGGAGCTCAGACAGGGCTTGTCTAAGTTCCTAAAGCTGGACACTAAGGGCAACTAAGGCGACGAAGCTCACATTTAATTTCTGTATTTATTCATTGATTATCTACTCAAACACTGCGTAGTGCAGAAGACCTAAGGAACATGCAGTCTGGCAACTATTCAGTTACTTAAAGGAATCTGGTGAAAATGAAACTTCAAAATAAACAGTGGTAACTACATTTGATACACTGGTTGTCACAAATGATTTCCACATGAACAAAATATGCTTATCATCTCAAGAAATCCAAGGGAAGGACAAACAAAATTTGCATCTCACATTTTTAGATGGTTGCCCTCACTAAAACTTCTAGATAATGTGAAATTTAGGTAGCAGAACAGATATCTGCCAATCTCCCTTTTTTAAATTGTAGTTTAATTGACGTGCATGATGTAAGTACTGATAGAGAGAACCTCTTTCTGCCATTTGTCTTTGGCTTTCTAATGTGTCATGAGTTTTGAATCAACAAAGGATTGAATAGACATTTCTCTAAAGAAGATGTGCAACCGCCATCAAGCAAATGAAGATATTCGCTATCTCCTTTGTCATTAGACAAATTCAAATCAAACCACAATAAGACCCTATATATTCCTTAAAATCACTGTAATTTTTTTTAATTGGGCAGTGTTGGAAATTTTGTGTAATTATTGGAATCTTCATACATTGCTATTGGGAATATAGAATCATGTATAAGATGTGGAAAGCCGTTTGACACTTATTCAGAAATTGAACACAAATACCACATGACTCAGCAGTTGAACCTCTAAGTATATACCAAAATGAATGACAACTAATATTACTATAACTTATACACAAATGTTCATAATAGCAATATTAGCCAAAAAAATAGAAAGAACTGAAATGTCTATTGGCAGCCTAATGGATAAACAAGTTTAGGCATAGTCATATAAAACATTATTATTCATCCTTAAAAAGGATAAAGTACTGATATGTGCTATTACATGGTTGAACTTTGTAAGCACTGTGCTGAGAAAACAGTCAGAAACCAAAAGCTACCAGTTGTGCAAGAATGTAAAATTCCATTTATTTGGTATGTCCATAATAAGTAAGTCCATTGAACCAGGAAGCAAATTATTTGTTCCCTAGGGCTGGAAGGATGAGTCAATATGGAGTACTGATTAATAATTATGAGGGTTCTTTTCTTCTTTTCTGGTTCTGTTTTGGGATTGATGATTTTCTGTAATTACATATTTCCGATGGTCACACAGCCCTGGAAATGTATGTTAATTGATTAAGTGGGTAATAGATGATATGTGAATTTCACCTCAATAAAATAAAATTATAACTTGAAAAACAGTGCCAAAAGTGTTCTCTCCATATGTGTTTGTTGTCACATAGCTTGAGAAATAAAAAAATTAAATATGATAACAAGTGGAAAATGGTTGAAGAAATGGTATGAGTGCATGTGATGTACTTGTATTAAGTCATAATACTACTGAATAATCCTGTTAATGCTTATTACATGTCCACCGAAAAAGGCAGAAGTTATATGTTAATATTGTATTACCCAAATATTTTTTCAAAATACATAGTAAATACTTATTGAGAGTAAAAATTATCCCTAAATTATGGAATTTGAGGATCCTATTTATCTTCCCCCAATATAATTTCTTTTTAAATTAATACAAATATACAGACATGATCTATTTACTGAATTAAAGTTATGAATAATTAAAATTGGATATGTTGCTATTACAATCATCATTATTATCTCAAATTTTGGGTGTCTAAATATTCTTACTTAATATATATCCATAATAAGCCTGATTTTTGAATGAACTTCTACTGTACCATAATATTTATTATCAACTTCACTTAGAAGAAAATAAAATAAACCAATAAAAAAAGATATGAATGTATATGAAAGTAAATTGAAACTTTCTGAAACATTTTAAGTGCTTTCAACTTGTGGTCCTAATGTCTTACACAGAAAAAAACAAAATTCTCAATAAATGTTAAAATTGCTTGTATTCATTAAAATTATCTTGTCTTCATTCCCATTCCCCTTCTCTACTTTGCACACACAAGTATAGAGATATAGGTATATGCATGTAAAACTATTCTTTTATTTGTATATGACCTTCTAGGCAGTACAAATGTAAAGTTTGGGTGATTCAAAATCATGGCAGCCTGTTACTGTGCAAAAATTGTTACTTTTTTCTCTCTCCTTGATTTGCATCATTTAAACTTACAAATTTGCTAAGGGACTACAACCTAATTAGTCAAACCAAGAAAAAGAAAGAATATTTATGTATCAACATATAGGTGCTAATTATTGCTACATCGACCATCTTATTACAGTATGTAAATGCATCAAATTATCATATTATGCACCTTCATTTACAGAGAGCTTAAGAAAAATAGATATTAATAACAACTTAAAGATTTATTTTATTTAAGAAAATGTAAAGCCTTCACTCTTATTTGACTCCAATACCAGAACCTGTATCTTCAATGTTGTGCAATATCCCTTTGGGATAAATAACACATATATCTCTCTAAAGATTCAGTTCATTGGTACAGATATCAAGGGATTTAGAGAGTTCGGACTGTGAATGTACATATATGGTAGAATCATGTTTTTGACCTATACCGTGAACACCTGGACCAGATTGCGCACAACTCAGTATTTTGCTGTTCAGAAATTAAGGTATTAAAGAAAGCACAAAAGTGGAACTGACAAAATTCTTGTTGTTTTTGTTAGTACTGAGATAAATTGGACAGAGCCTTTGAGGGTGTATGAATTGATTTATATTTCAGAATTACAGGCTTGATTCCACCATCCATTTGAAGGCATAAATGTCAAAGTTTCGGTTTCCTTAATAATGTTTATAACCCGATTCTCAGATCACAATTTAGTGCAACACAATTTCCATGATGATTACGAATATCTGTTATCTTCCTAACCAAACAGGAACTACTGGCGCTGTTTAGCAGAAGTTAGTCAGTTATAAATCACCCCACATGACATGCAGAAATGGTGCAGAGCTAGAGAATAGTTCTCAGTCATGGTCAGAACACTCTGGCTCTTTAGCTGCCTTCTCCTTGTTCTCAGAATGGCAATCTAACTTCATTTCTAGAGAGATTTATTTGTGACTGTGTTTCTCCCATTTTACATAACAAAACCTACTTGAAGGAACCCACTATCATATTGAAAGAAGAGCATGAGTCTACACTGAAGACAGACTAGTGAGGAAACAAGTGTACTGTTTATGGGGTTTGGGAAAGAGGATAGACAATGGATGACATAAAACTGTGCTTTATAAGTGGTGATATTCCTGCATTGATGTTACTACTTCTACATACTTGCCCCCCATAGCATAAAATGTGTCTATTTTCCTTAGAGAAAAATTAGGTTATAATGTATTGAAAATACTTAAGTTTACCTTAGAAAAATTCTAATGTAATTGATGGTTAATACTATATTACTCAGTATGAATTTGGATCTTTAGCTGAGAGTTTTAAAAATGCATTGAGGATTAACTTAAATGGCTCATATAACAATAAGACCAGTTATAGTAACCACAGGAGAACTGTGCAAAGGAAACACAAGGAAGACTAATATTTATCTCAGATATAAGAAATATATTCTTAAGAAAGGAGCACACGTAATCTCAGAGACATAATTCCTCTTCTCACTCTATGGGTATTCTACATTCTGTTGCATGAACACCTGGTGCCAGGAGTTGATTCTTCCAAAATATTGAGATGGAGAAAAGAGGAATAATCCTATTTTTTTCAACATCTTTGACACTGGTCAAATGACATAAGTCAATGCATTTCAAAGTCTATTGCATTACCATAGTAATTAACTACATATGTATATAAATAAATATGTGTATATGCATACATGAATGATTCCAGCTTTGATTCTTAATAATTTTGAAATGAAATATGAAAAATATAATGTATACAAACATTAAATATGAAATTACAAGACTGACAAAAAGAAATGACAATATTGCAGGTAATGGAATATTCTAATAATTTAAACTAATGTTATTATTTTATCTATAAAGTACATTACAAGGCTTTTATTAGTGTTGCAATTATTAGCTTAAATTCAATTTAAATCTATACAAGAATTGGCAGATGATTGCTCTACAAGAAATCGAAGATTAGCTAATGAGTTGCAATATATTTTACTGAATTCCTCACTCTTGAGTTTTCTAACATAGACTACTAAAGTGAAAAATATTATTTCAGAGCTTTCTATTACTTTCTGAAAAAAATTATTTCCTAACTGCAAATGAAACATTTTGTAGATACATAGTGAATAGCACTGTGTCAAGCACATAATCTAGTGTTCCAAAGTGATCTTGGTCCAAAATTGGCTTGTTTGGTCTCATTCTTGTCTGACATTAATATTTCTGGAGTAGCTTTGGGATATGTACTTAGTGTGTATGTATGACTTTTGTTAACCAAAAGCCTTTATGCATACTATGTGTATGGTTTGCTTTGCACATCTTACTTAAGGTTCAAAAAATTTTTATTTATGTATTTTCATATATTTTTATAGCATAAGTTTGTATATAAAATCAATATGAGTTGTGAACCAAATGTAGTATATATACTTAGTTGACCTTTATTTTATTAGTTATTTAATGATAATTTTTATTATTTATTTAATAATTAGTAACATTAATTATTTTATTAATAATAAAAATATTAGTTTTGCTTACTGCTTTATTATTTCTCTGCTTTTTTGTTGTTACTTCTGATTTATCAATTTATAATGGCAACTTTTTTTGAAATTTAGGTTTTCTATCAATTTAAGAAGTAGATATTTAGTTCTGTTTCCTATAACTGTTTAAAAAAATACACTCTCCAAAAATAATATATTACTACTTATAAGAATACATAGTCTATTATAAAGTTTGAGTCATTTTTAATTCACAAACACCTGTTGACATCTGACCCATGTGCAATATCTTGCAAGACACCAGAAATTCAAATATAAATACAATATGTATTTATTGTATAAAGAGTTTGCTTAAAAAGGCTGATTCAAGAATATAAATAGGTTTGGGACACCTAGGGGCTCAGTCAGTTAAGCCTCAGACTTCAGTTCAGGTCATGATCTCACAGTTTGTGAGTTCGAGGCCCATTTAGGCTCTGTGCTGACAGCTCAGAGCCTGGAGCCTGCTTCTGATTCTGTCTCCCTCTCTCTCTGTCCCTCCCATGCTCATGCTCATCTCTCAATAATAAATAAACCTTAAAAAATGTTTAAATAACAAAAGAGAATCAAGGTTTTTATAATACCAGGATATTAGAATACAAAAAAGTGATTGATATATTGGCAAATTTACTCCTTACAAAGCCTGCCATTTTTCCAATTATGTGATAATAAGAACATTTAAGGGGTGGTTCTGTCTCCTCTATGAGAGACACTTAAGTTCTCCTGAAGAAGGTGATGATTGCAGCTGGATTTGTGGGAGGACACAAAATAGATAGAGGGGTGCCAAATCACAAAGCCAGAACTACCAGCATGAGCTGAGTAGAAAAGAGCAAACAGCAACAGAACAGGTCGCTGATCTGGCAGAATCCTAATCATGCTTCTAGTCCAAGAGCATTTTTCTTGTCATCTTTGAAAACTTTCCTGATCTCCACCAGAAGTTAACTTAGTTGCTCTTTCCCTCTAGTCTTGCCTGAGTGTGATGACAACAGAACGATCTTCAAGGAGCATTCTTATTAGTTTACCTGATATTGATTTGCTATTTCGAAAAAGTGTGGCTTTTTGGAATATGTAATCTTTCATTCTTCCATGAGAATAAAGGTAAAAGAGAAATGTAGGTAGAAAAACTTCATAAAGAACAACTTGATATCTCTGACACATCCACTCTGCTACACAACATTGATTATCATCTTATGATACCTATTTATTCTGGGAGGGAACATTAACATGTTCTATACATGCAAATGCATCCAATGTGATATGGGCGAGGGGGAATGAGAGGGTTGAATACAATATTGATATTTAAGTGTGAGGCCCAGAGTATCCAAGAACATTGGAAACCCATCACATATCCCTCCAGGAATTAGACTTGTGGATTCTTTTCTGGAAAAAAAGTCTCTGGTTAAAGACCTATAAACACTGAAAACCAAGGATGTCAACAATGAAGCAAAGAGGTGCGCAAAAGGACTAAAGTAAATCCTACCAATTACAGACACTCAGTCATCAACTGGAGTTTCAAATCAACTACAAAGACATTTTATTAAGAGTGAATTAATACTCAAAGATTCCAAGATATCTGGCAAATAGATCCAAAATGAAAGATAAAAGAGCAAGCTATAAAAATAAACAGTGAAAGTAATATCATATGAAAATAGCAGATATAAAACAGATTATATATATGTATATATATGTATATTTAATTTCACCTTTAATTTACCTTTCTTCACTAAAAGTGTAAAGGAAAGTTTATTTGTGAGTTACAGTGAGTTTATCCATCAAATCTATATCCACACTGATCCTCTACAATTATTTTGACCACATTATTTAAAAAATATTCTCTGTGTTCCTACTAAGTAGTTAATATTTCCATTGTTGCAAGAAAACAATAATAAATTGCACATACTTTGTAGAATTACATCAGGAAAATTTGTTTCAGTGTTTACACTAAAAAAAGAAACGCTTTAAAGTACAATTTGCTTAGATGTGTGGTAAAAATAATTTATTCATTTGATTTAAAAACATTTATTCTTTTATCTCAAACCCATTTTCGTGAAAGATTCACTTTAATCATCATAGTGTGAGTAGCTGTACAGCTCCAAGAAAAAAAGTGTGTTAAAGAGAGGAAACCGGAAACAACTAGGTTTAAAGAGAACTGAGATTCCTGAAACATATTTCTCTCTGTTACAGTTACTTTAATTTGGGCAGTTATCACTTTCTTCGCTCAAAAAAGAAACTAACAAACAAACAACAGCAACAACAACAACAATAACAAAAAAAACCCAATAACTTACTCCACATATTTTAATTAAAATTAAATAGTATTCATGAATATTTAAAATATTCCCATGTACTTGAATCAAAACCAAGTTCTCTTCAGTAATCTATATTCTGATCTGTGACTTAAGTGTCTCAATACATAAGCATCTCTATTTTTCCTCTGTAGGTTAGGTGTCTAAAGAAAGTAACCCCTTAGCAAAACCAAAGTGAAGAGGCCAGGCTGTGGTATCAGAGCACTTTCGTCTTCTCCAAGTTCCATGATTTACCAGATGGAAGATAATGACCAAAGCCCTGACAACTGTAATGTGCAGGTCTTCAATTATGAGAGAGTAAATAATGTGTCCTGCCTATGGAGCTCGCAAGATGACTGACTGAGGCAACATGTAGAATGCACTACCATGTTTCCTGTTTTGCTAGAAATTCCAGAAAATGATAGTGGCAGGATCAAATAATGAAGATGAAGAATCTCCATTTCAAAAACTTAAACCTGGGTACCTTCTTTCCAAATATAATTAGAGAGATTATTAAGAATAATGACCCTGGGCAGAGAAGGACAGATACCATACGTTTTCACTCATAGGTCTAACAGGAGAAACCTAGCAGGGGACCATGAAAAGGGGAAGGGGGTGCAAGAGTTAGGGAGAGGGAGTGAGGCAAATCATGAGAGACTCTGGAATATTGAAAACAAACTGAGGGCTGAAGAGGCCGGGGGGAAGGGGAACAGGGGTGATGGTCATGGAGAGGACACTTGTAAGAAAGAGCACTGGGTATTATATGGAAATCAACTTGGTAATCAACTAATTAATTTTTAAAAAAGAAATAAAAAGGGAAAAAATAAAATAAAATGACAAATATAAGAATGTCCATTAAAAAAAAATAATGACCCTGAATATTTTCCCTCTTAGGGACAGATGTTCCACCATCCTGGAGATTCTAACAGCTCTAAGTTTCAGGTCTCTGAGTTCATTCTGATGGGATTCCCAGGAATCCACACCTGGCAGCACTGGCTCTCCCTGCCCCTGGCTCTGCTCTACCTCTTAGCTCTCACTGCCAACATCCTTATCCTGATTATCATCAAGCAAGAGGCCACATTGCACCAGCCCATGTACCATTTCCTGGGGATCCTGGCTGTGGTAGACATGGGACTGGCTACCACCATCATGCCCAAGATTTTGGCCATCTTATGGTTCAGTGCCAAGGCCATCAGTCTCCCTGAGTGCTTTGCTCAGATGTATGTCATACATTGTTTCGTGGGCATGGAGTCAGGTATCTTTGTCTGCATGGCTATAGATAGATATGTAGCCATTTGCAAACCACTACGCTATCCATCAATAATCACTGAATCTTTTGTGGTCAAAGCAACTGTGTTCATGGCACTCAGAAATAGCCTGGCTACCATCCCAGTGCCTGTGTTGGCTGCGCAGAGACACTACTGTTCACAGAACCAAATTGAGCACTGCCTGTGCTCTAATCTTGGAGTCACTAGCTTATCCTGTGATGACAGGACAATCAATGGCATCTACCAGCTACTTCTGGCATGGACACTGATGGGGAGTGACCTGGCTTTGATTACTTTATCATATGCTTTGATACTTCATTCAGTGCTGAAGCTGAACTCAGCAGAAGCTGCTTCCAAAACCCTCAGTACCTGCACTTCCCACCTCATCCTAATCCTATTCTTCTACACAGTGGTCATTGTCATTTCCATCACCCATAGTGCAGCAGCGGCACTTCCACTTGTCCCAGTTCTACTCAATGTACTTCATAATGTCATTCCTCCTGCCCTCAACCCCATGGTGTATGCACTCAAGAACAAGGAGCTCAGGCAGGGCTTGTATAAAGCTCTTAAGCTGAGCATCAAAGACAACTAACATGAGAGGGGCTCACTTAGGCAATTTTTCCACATGTTTATCCATTATATTTTCCAATCATTATACATGGTCAAAGAATTAGGATACATGAACACTGTGGCAACTTCAGTTAGTGTAAGTAATCTCTTTTGTAAATGAACTTTCAAAGAGGGGGTGAACTAATAATTCAAATCTTGTAAGTTAGAAAGATCTTCATTATAACCCAATGATGCTAATTATCTCATGGAATCCAAGGAAGGAACAAATGGAATATTTATATCATTTTCCATGCTATTTGCCCTGGCTACAACATCTAGACAATGTTGAGTGGAAGTGGTTAGAGTAGATATCTGTCAATCTCTTCTTTTAAATTGGGGAGTTTAATCCATGCACACTAATGTGTTTACTAATAACATAGGAAGTACTCCTGCCATTTGTCTATTTGCTTTTAATGTGCCACATATATTTTTAAATGAATAAAATACTCGGATAGACATTTTAAAAGATGTGCAATTACCATCAAGCACATGAAGAAATGCTAAGTATCATTAGTTATTGAACAAGGTCAATACAAAACCACGATTTGTATTTCCCTGATGATGAGTTATATTATATAACATCCTACATCCTTTCAAATGGCTGTAAGTTTTTTTTTTTAATCAAATGATCAAGTGTTGGGTTTTGTGGATATAGTGAAATCCTTGTATATTGCTGGTTGGAATGTAAAATTATGCAATAGATGTGGAAAACAGCTCAGGAAAGTGGACAAAAAGCTCAATAAAATTATCATATATCTCAACAATGCAACTCCTAAGTGTATACCCAAACTAATTAAAAATAGGTATTACACAAGGGATACAAAATGCTGATGCATAGGGACATATGTACTCCAATGTTCATAGCAGCACTTTCAAACAATAGTCAAATCAAAGAAGGAGCCTAAATGTCCATCAACTGATAAATGGATCAAGAAGATGTGGTTTATATATACAATGTAATACTACGTGGCAATGAGAAAGAATGAAATCTGGCCATTTTTAGCAACACGGATGTAACTCACGGGTGTCACACCAAGTGAAATAAGTCAGGCAAAGGACAGATACCATATGTTTTCACTCATAAATATAAAAGGAGAAACTTAGCAAAGGACTATGGGAGAGGGGAAGGGGGGAATAGTTAGAGAGAGGGAGGGAGGCAAACCAGGAGAGAATCTTCAATATTGAGAACAAACTGAGGGCTGATGGGGGAGGGGAAACAGGAAAGGGAGTAATGGGCTTGGAGGAGGATGCTTGTCAGGATGAGCACTGGGTGTTACATGGAAACCAACTTGACAATAAACTTATAAAAGAAAAATAAATAAATAGAAATAAGTATTACTATAAAATTTGTACATGAATGTTGCTAGTAGCATTATTTGCCAAAAAATGGAAATAACTCAAATGTCCATCAGCTTTTAAACAGAAAAAGAGAATTAGATGTAGTCATACAAGAAAATTAATCATCTATTAAGTATAAAGTGCTGATACATGGTGTAATAGATATGAACTTTGAAAACATACTGCTAAGTGAAAAAGACTATATCTTGTATAATTCCATTCATGCAGCATGTTCAGAACAGGTAAGTCTACTGAATTAGAAAGCAAATTGGTTATTTCCCATGGCAGGAGAGACAGGCAATTAATGTTTATGGAGTTTCCTTCTGAGACAATGAAATGTTCTAGAATGAATAGCGCTGATGGTTTCAGAGCCACTTAATTTACATTTCAAATGATAAAATGGTTAATTTCATGATATGTGGATTTCACTCAATAAAAAATAAAGTAAAATAAAAAACACTGTCAAAAGTGTTCTCTACATATGTACTTATTGTTTCAATCCTGTAATATAAAGAACGTATATGTCTAAGATTAGAAAAATGGATAAATACACCATGTAAATACATACAATATACTTTTATTTAATTATAATATTACTGAATAATCTTTTTCTGAGGTGCTTATTGTATAATGTCAGTTGAAAATTGCAAGATTTATATGTTAGTATGATATTGTCAATTTTTTTCAAAAATATATATAACAGGGCTATTCCTGGGTCATAAGGGAGTTCTATGGATAGTTTTTTGAGGAACCTCCACACTGTTTTCCTGAGCGGCTGTACCAGTTTACATTCCCACACCCTTATGACCCAGCAATAGCCCTGCTAGGGATTTACGCAACAGATACAGAAATGCTGATGCATAGGAGCACATGCCCTCCAATGTTCATAGCAGCAATGTCAACAATAGCCAAAACATGGAAAAAGCCTAAATGTCCATCACCTGATGAGTGGATCAAGAAGATGTGGTATATATACACAATGGAGTACTACATGGCAATGAGAAAGAATGACATATGGCCATTTGTAGGAAAGTGGATGGACCTGGAGGGTGTCATGCTAAGTGAAATAAGTCAGGCAGAGAAGGACAGATACCATATGTTTGTACTCATAGGTCTAACAGGAAAGTTTCAGAATGATCTAGCTTCAAGAAAGGCAAGCAGTTAGTAGTGCTTAAGAAAAATTGATTCAGTATCTAATGGATAGTTGACACCTGTCACAACACAGCATTTTATATACTGTTAAGTGAAACTGCAATACAATCTAAGTTTATTTTGGGAGTGTTTGCTGTATCATTGGATTTAATGAAATGTTTAGAGGTGCAGTAGGCATGACTTTGAGT
>PISW01016682.1:0-12470 GCA_004023785.1 Mungos mungo | reverse complement strand
TAGGTTCTTTCCATGATTTGGCTATTGTAGAAAGTGCCGCTATGAACATTGGGGTACATGTGCTCCTATTCCTCAGCACTTCTTTATCCCTTGGGTAAATCCCTAGCAGTGCTATTGCTGGGTCATAGGGGAGTTCTATGGATAGTTTTTTGAGGAACCTCCACACTGTTTTCCAGAGCGGCTGCACCAGTTTACATTTTAAAAAGTGTTTTGTTATTTATTTTTGAGAGTGAGAGAAAGAGCACCAGCAGGGGAGGGGCAGAGAGAGAGGAAGACACAGAAGCTGAAACAGGGTCCAGGCTCTGAGCTGTCAGCACAGAGCCTGACGCAGGGCTTGGACTCATGAACCGGGAGATCATGACCTGAGCTGAAGTCAGCCACTTAACCAATTGAGCCACCTAGGGGCCTCAAAGTTAAACCCTTTTTGGAAAGACACTAATTAGTAAGCAAATGAAGAGACAAGTGACACACTGGGAAAAAATATTTTAGAACATACATCTGACGAAGGACTTGTATCTAGAATCTATAAATAATTTGCACAACACAATAATAAAACAAATGAATAAACATGAGCAAAAGATTTGTATAGACATTTCATCAAAGAGATACTACAGATGGCAAATAAGCACATTAGCAAATGGTGAACATCTTTAGTTATCAGAGAAATGCACAATAAAACAACCTAAGACATTACCACACAGCAATTAACCTAAAAAGACAATTGTAAATGCTTGTGAGAGATAGAAATCAGAGAGGTTGCCAGAGACTGGGAGTGGAGGGGAAGGGACTGACTATAGCCTTTAAGGGAACTCTTGGGGTCAGAGAAATACTGTGTACCTTGATTGTAGTGGTAGTTACATGAGTGTGTATCTTTGTCAAAACTCACAGGACCGTGTATACCTAAAGTATGAATTTAACTGTGTGCAAGTTATACCTTAATAAACCTGACGCGAAAAAAATGAAAAGGAAAACCGTGACATAAATCTCTTACTTTACTCCTGCTCTCCCAAATCTTCTCATTTTCTATGCTTATCCTTATCCCTCTCTCCAACCAACAGTATAGGTAGCTATATTGTTATTATTTCCTGAGTGTATTCTTCCAGAATTTCTTTTTGCATGTATAATAAATATGAATGTATATTCTCATTTTCTCTTTTTGATTCAAAAGGTAGCATGATGTATATTTTGCACTTGTCTTTTCCCCCCACAGTTTATTTAGGAGATCTTCCCATGTCAGGATATAGAACTTTTTCTTTTTTTTGCAGCTGCAAAGTGTATTCCTTTTTAAAGATGTACTGTAATTTATATAATCAGTCTTCTATTTATGTATTATATGGGTTACTTTCAGTCTTTTACTAATACAAACATTAATGTAGTGAATGAATATTTTATATCCATTATTTTTGTACATATGCAAGTATATCTATAAATTTGCAGAAGTGAAATGACTTTGTCAAAGAGAATATGTGCATTTGTAATTTTGATAGATATTGCCAAATTGCTATAATTAGGGAAGTTTCAAGAGATCATCTATTTTAAGGCCCCATTAAATGTTGGCTTATTCTTAAGCCTTTTTCTTCTTCAGCAGGACTTTTCCTTCTTCCCTCTCACCAAATGGAACTAATCCTTACCACTCCTAGGCTTTCATAGCTCATTGTACTTTGCCTAATGATGTTCATTATAATCTGCTGTAAATTAGAATTAGTTGTATATGTGGCTGTTTTCCCCAGGTGGGTTGAGTTGTCTTTTCTGCTTTATTCTGCTGAATTTTCTTGACCTGGTATTATTTCTTTGATGAGTCACAGAAAGATCCTTCTAAACAGCTGATCTCGCTTTAGCTCTCAACTTTTCCATGGCAGAAGCAAGGTCAGGGGTGCTCTCAACTGGAAAGGGTTCCCTGGGTTTGTCTTGCATAGAATCTATTAGGGGGACATCTAGGTGTCCAATTAACTGTGGACTGGGCTGCAGGATGTGGTAATAACTCTGGAGATTTTTATCCTGACAGTTACTGGAATGAAAACAACTGGGCAAAAGTACATGCTACAAAACCATTTTTGTTAGTGAAGCTCTTGTCAGGTAATGAATAAAACTACACTCAGTGAAGTGTTATTTAGTGAAAAAGATTGATGGTAGGCTTTCATATACAATCCTACACATTCTTTGTCTAGAAAAGGAATCTTTGATCTCAAAGTTCCATCAAACTGAGAATATTAGATATTCCTGTCAGTCATGAATGTCTTAGGAAAATATTGAGATCTACTGACTATAATTATCAATGAATGGCAGCTAAGAAAAGAGATTTAAATATATTACAGGAACTTTTGATTACCAAAATTATTAAATACCAAGACTATTTTTAAAATAGATTTTAAGAAAAAAACAAAAAGGAGTAATTAAAAAAGGAAGAGAGGGGCGCTTGTTTGGCTCAGCTTGTTACTCCTGACCTAGACCTTGTGACTTCACGCTCCATGTTGGGTGCAGAGTTTACTTAAAAATGAAATAAGGAGCAAGCACCTGGGTGGCTCAGTCAGTTGAACGTCCGACTTCGGTTCAGGCCATGATCTCACTGTTCATTAGCTCAAGCTCCACATCAGGCTTTGTGTTAACCACTCAGAGCCTGGAGCCTGCTTTGGGTTTTGTGTCTCCCTCTCTCTCTCTCTCTGTGCCCCTCCCCGGCTCACTCTCTCTTGAAGATAAATAAATAAACATTAAAAAAATGAAATGAAACTTTTAAAAAAGGGAAGACAATTTCATGAAAGAAGGAATAAACAGAAAACTAATTTGAACAGATTACAAAAATGGGTAAATGAATGAAGAGCACGTAGAATGATTATCTTATAGCATATGACCAGAATGATTCTGGTAACTAAAAATTTTTTTAATAACATTTATTATAATATTTTTTTGTAAAAGTAATGTATTTAATTGAGGATAATTTGAAGTTACCAGGAAAGAAAAGTCTACTAATGAAAATCATTGGCTGTGAACATTTTCAGGTTTGTTAAGTTTTCATATGGAGTTATATTGCCATACATGAGTCTGTAGGGTATTTATTTGATCCTTGTGAAGCAATAGAATGGAAGCAATGTATGATTTCAAATCAAAAGACCTTGGTCGATGTCTGCTTTTATCACTTACTAATTCTGTGCCCTCAGATCAGTTTACTTACCTCTCAGAGTCTGTTTCTATGACTGTGCAATGAGCAAGACTAAGACCTGTCATCACAGAGTTTATATTCCAGTGGAAGAAGGCAGTGAACAAATAAGTAAAAATATAAATAAAGTTAATTTTAGGTATTGAAAGGTATTATGTTAAAAAAAATAAGACAGAGCAAAAAAGGGTGGAGTGGCTCTGAAGGGGGAGGGGTAATATTGTAGATTAGGATAATTAAGGGTACTTCTCTGACGAGGTAATATTTCAGCAGAGAGCCTGATGTGGAGAAGAGCTAACCTTTGGAGGCATGTGAAGAGTTGGCTTTCCAGCTGGAGTGAATAGCAGAAGAAGCTAGAAACATAGTTGGTCGTAGTATAAACCATAAGTAAACCCATTTTGGAATGGGGCCAGTGCCAAACTGTGGAAATCTTATAGGCCAAATAAGAATTTGGACTTAGTATTGTAAGTTGAGCTCTCTGAGAACTGAGATCATGTATTATTCATGTTTGGCTTTATTCTCAGTATCTAGCATGTAATAGTTACCCAATAACTTGATTTATTAATATATAAATTACATATATATGGAGGGATATTAGTTACCATCATTTTTGAGTTGAGTTTGAATGAAATAGCCAAGACATGAAGATGTTGGCTTCGTTACTTAGAGATTCCTTGTGGTCTTACTGGAATGTAACCAGAGCCTGAATATCAGTGTATATACTATAATGCTTGGCATGATTCTGGATATGTGAAAGCATTTAGTGTTTTCTTTCTTTTTTATTTTTAAAAAATGTTTATTTATTTACTTATTTTGAGAGAGAGAGAGAGCACACACATGAGAGAGATCACGAACAGGGAAGGGACAGAGAGTGGGAGAAAGAAAATCCCAAGCAGGCTCTGCGTTGTCAGCATAGTCTGATTCGGGGCTTAATCTCACAAACTGTGAGATTCTGACCTGAGCCAAAATCAAGATTCGGACACTTAACCAGCTGAGCCACCCAGGCGCCCCAAGTGTTTTCTAACCTACAGAATTTATTTATCATAAATGCCACGTTATTTTAAAATGTTGGTAGAAAAATAATTGGATTCACTGATCACTAACATATGATTTAACATGATTTAGAGCTATTCTCTAATTTTACATAATTTTACAATAAAATATTAGAAATTTAAGTCATATTGTGACAGTAATGTGCATTTCCCACATTTACTTCATGTGCTCAAGTTTGTGAGTCTTTAGCTATTTGAAGCTCATTTTACAATTCTCTGCTTCACTTTGTTGTAGCCTCGAACTGTGGCAGGCTTTCGAGGGACAGTTCGTTATGCATCAATCAATGCTCACCGAAACAAGGTAGGTATCTGAGCTGAGAGTCGTATCTGTATAAGCATGCTGATGGCTTCAATCGGGTTGACTTTTTTACATTAGAGTACACAAGTGTGGAAGGTACTTGGGAGCAGAGCGTAAGGTATTAGTAAGACTAATGTATGGTAGTGTGTATAGTACATAATGGATGCTCGTAGCTACATAAGAATAAAATTGGATTTGTCAGAAAAGATAATAGCTCTGTGTGTGCCTGTGTGTTTGTGTGTGTGTAGGGAGTCTCGTGTCCTTAATTAGGTATAAGTGTTAACAAATTGAATATAGAATTTTGAAGAAATAAATTATCTATGTTCTAGTCCTAAGAAGTTATTAGGGAATATCATACTATCAATACCTAATGATATATAGGAGTCAGCATTTTATCTGCAATATGCATCTAATCTATGATATCCCCTCTCCATTAAACCATTTCTTTTCATGAAGATCTCAAACACAGATAACTTTAGAATTTTCATCTTAGTAAATTATACCTTTTGGATTAAATTTTTAAAGTCTCTTTTTTACTTTGCTTCTTTTGTTCTTCTGATTTTTTTTCTTATTCTAAATCTTAATTATGAGTAGGAAAGGTGGGTACTTTATGGATTTCAATCCTTGAACTTGTCTGGATGGAGCTGAGGCACTTAACAAGTGACTCCTTGGGGTACTTGGGTGGCTCAGTCGGCTAGGCATCTGACTTTGGCTCAGGTCATGATTTCAGTTTGTGAAGTCGAGCCCTACATTAGACTCTGTTCTGACAGCTCAGAGCCTGGAACCTGCTAAAGATTCTGTGTCTCCCTCTCTGTCTGCCCTTCTCCTGCTTGTGCTCTGTCTCTCTGTCTCAAAAATAAACATTAAAAAAAGAAATATTTTCTTGATCTATTTTTACTTTATTCTTGTTCTCTGAAGCCAAAATTGCCTTAATGAAAATTTGACTAGTGCTAACCGTAGTAGGAACAGTATGTTGTGGTCTTGTATGCTGTGCTCTAGTTAATTTAATTTGGTTTCTTATAATATGATTATAAGTTGGAAATAGGAAAACTATTTTTATCAGTGCATAAAGTAGCAGTGTGCCAAGCATTTCAGCTCATTTACTTTGATTCAGTGTTGTATTAATATGGCATCTAGTCAGTTAGTCTGCCATGAAAAGATACATTCTCAAAAAACTTTGGAATTACTAGACTTTCTAATTAATTCTGTGTAAAAATTTGGTCAACATTGGAATATTTGAGATAGGACATTCTTTATGAAATAAGCTTAAACATTTCCAGAGATCATTATAGCTATATAAGCATTTTCAAAGAAGCTAGCAGAAAGAGATTGTATATTTTTACTCTTTTTTACAAATGTCTTTTAAAAGCTTTTCCAGCATAGAGTGCCGTAACATTTAACTCTGTTAACCTGTAAAAATAATAAAATAAAAAATAAAAAATAACTCTGTTAACCTGCATATTATTTGTTATTCATCTGACCTTGGTTGAGGAATTTGATGATGTGTATCAGCAGTTCTTAACCATCTTTGCTGCTCCCAAGACCCCTGAGATGTAGAATGCTTACAGAGCTTCACGGTGGTGGTTAGTTTATGTGGTGATGCAGGAGGGCAACTAGTGGAACTTTCAGAGATGCTGGTCTAGTCGTAAAAGATTGCTCAGATAATTCTAATATGCTTCTTTCTTCCGTGTTCTGTCACCTGGATGATTTCTAAGCACAGTGCACTCTAGTTCTTTTTTTTTTTTTTTTGGTGCTTTGATCTTAAACTTCTAACATGAATAATTCTCAGACAAAATACGACTTTTCAGAATACTTGAACTGTTCATTACATTGTTCTACATTTCAATCCTTTATTAGTATTTGTAATATCTTAGTAATTTGAAGAAACTATTTTACTGTCTTCTGATTCTGTGGTTGCTATTGAGGAGATCTTTGTCCATTTAATTACTGTTACTTTGTATTTAATTTGTCATTTTTCTTTGACTATTTTAGATATCCTCTCTTTGTCTTTGCCATTCTACAGTATGCTCTTATGTGCCTATGTGTGGCTTTTTAAATAATTATTCTGTTTGAAGTGTGTCTGGGTGTCTCAGTCAGTTGAGCATCTAACTTCAGCTCAGATCATGATCTCGCGGTTCATGAGTTCAAGCCTCACATTGGGCTTGCTACTCTCAGCACAGAGCCCGCTTGGGATCCTTTGTGTGCGCCCCCCAGCCCCCGCCCCTCGGCTTGCTCTCTCAAAAATAAACAAACATTAAAAATAATTATTATCCTGTTTGGGATTTGTGTGCCTCCTAAATCTTAACATTCATATCTTTCATCGATTTTAGAAAAATCTGACATTTCTTCTTTAAATATTGCCTCTTTCACTTTCTATCTATACCTCTTTTTTCATATCTCAAATTGATATATTTGTTAGATCTTCTTGTTCTGCTCGTCATGTCTCTCTTTGTGTCTGTGTGTTACATTTCTAGATAATTTCATTTCTAGATAATTTTTTTCTGGTGATTTTGATTAGCTAATTTCTAGATGTTCTTTTTGATCCTTTTTCAAATCTAATTGGTCTCTCTTACTTTGGGGTAGGATATGGTTTCTTTTTATTGAGTCTTATTCCTTTTTTTTTTTTTTTTTTTTTTTTTTTTTTTTTTTTTTTTTTTTTTTTTTTTTTTTTTTTTTTTTTTTTTTTTTTTTTTTTTTTTTTTTTTTTTTTTTTTTTTTTTTTTTTTTTTTTTGCTTAAACATTTTAAACATTCTTTAAAAAACATTTTAATGGTTATTTATTTTTGAGAGAGAGAGAGAGAGAGACAGAGCATGAGAGGGGAAGGGACAGAGAGAGAGAAAGGGAGACATAGAATCCGAAGCAGGTTCCAGGCTCTGGGCTGTCAGCACAGATCCCAACGCGGGGCTCAAACCCACACACTGTGAAATCATGACCTGAGCTGACATTGGACACTTAACCAATTAAGCCACCTAGCCCCTCTTAAACATTCTTATTTCTTATTCTGTATCCTATAATTCCATGTCTCAAATTCTTAGATATCTCATTCTGCTCTTTAATTTCTCTTGTCACTAGCTTATGACAGGCTGCTTTCTAATATATTTTATACTTGTGATTAATGAGCTTGTATTTTGTGGGACTTTTCTGTAGGACTTCTATGAGACCTGAATTTATGCAGTCTACAATCTTGAGAGGATTTTCATTTTCAGCTGTCATTACTGTGGGGTGGGATCACCCAGAAAACAATTTCTGGACTTGGTTTCCCAGACCACACAAGTGGTATAAATTTAAACCCCAAATCTGAGTGAGGGGCAGGCCTATAATAACAAATTTTCAGAGTAGTTTTTTTAACCACTAACTTGAACCCTTTGATAGTTAGTGGTTAAATCATACAGGAAAAAAAGTTACTGCTATAAAATGTTCATACCAAATATTGCACTACAGACAGCCCTTTGAGGGTCGAAAGTATATGGTGAGTGCCTAGGAGAAACTGTCTCTCAGTTACATCTCCTGTCTTGTGTGGGCTCAGTACTTTTATACCTGTCCCCTTCCTGATTGTTAAAATCCTGGTTGATAAAACCTGTAACAGATGTACCCAGCCACAAAGTTTCAGCATCAGCTTGCTTCTCTTATTTCCAGCTTTCTTTTAATTTTGGCTCCTGGGATTTGCTTTAATTCTTTTTTTAATTATTATGGTAACGAACATATCATATTAAATTTACCATGTTAACCATTATTTTAAAATTTGAGTATAGTTGACATACAATGTTACATTAGTTTCAAGTGTGCAACATAGTGATCCAATAATTTTCTGTTATGCTATGCTCACCAATGTAACATATTAACCATTTTTAAGAGATCATTTAGCAGTGTTAAATGTATTCACATTAGTGTGCAATGAAGTTCTAGAACTTTTTCATTTTGCAACATTGAAATCACATACCCACTAAATGCTAATTTGCCCTTCACCTTCCCTTCTTAATGAACTCATTTATTAATTAATGAGCTGTTAATTATATTTCCGGCACTTCTGGGTTTTGAGGTGTTCTTTGTACCAAAAAGTATTTCAGTATATCTATTTCTGTTATGTAGATTGTTATATATAGCTGTGTAGATATATTTAGCAGAAGATTTTATGGGAAATACATTAACAATTTTAAGCCTAATAAGATGAAACACAATGATTGGGCCTTAGGCAATGTAATATACTCAAAAGGAGTGGTAATGTAATGTGACTGAATTCTGTTTGGCTTATGAAGGAAATGGGAAGACATGATGACCTTTGGTCCTTATTCTACATGTTGGTGGAGTTTGTGGTTGGTCAGCTGCCTTGGAGAAAAATAAAGGACAAGGTAATTTTGGAAATGGAAATGGAAATATCAGTTTTGGTGGGGGAAGGAATAAAAATTTCTCTGGAGGAGGCATAATTGATGAGAACATACTTACATATAAAAATTAAAATTAAGCTGATATTAAGATCTAATTAATGTTATGATTTTTTTTTCTGTGTGCATGGAGAATAGATACTCATATGAGTATCTATTAAATGATCACTTCTGATTTGATTTCTAGCTTTCCCTCTTAGCTTTTCTTTTCACTACTTATCCCTTTCTCATTTTTATAAGTCAAGTAAGCTTTCAAATTTTAATTTTTACATTATATTGTTTGATTTGAAAACTGTGAATATATGTGTTGATAAAGAAAAGTAGACTGGATTTAAGATCAATTCTTTCTTTTAGCAAATGTCAGTTCACTGGTGTAGAACTCTGTTAACCTTTTGGTTATCTTCCCCTCTCCCCATAAGGCAGTGTGCATTAAGCTATTAGTAAGAGCTCAATTCTTGCTTTATACTTAATTACCCACTATCTCATTCCCTAGTACATACCCTTGAGACTATTACTGAGAGGCTGTTAATGTGTAGCTGCCAAGAGAAATTGACTTTAGTTTCCTGTTCTCTTTACTTCCCAGGAGCAAGTAGGTTCTATTAAGGAGAGATATGACCACAGGCTTATGTTGAAACATCTCCCTCCAGAATTCAGCATCTTTTTGGACCACATCTCTTCTTTGAATTATTTTACAAAACCAGATTACCAGGTAATCATCTCTGTGAGTTCTGTGGGCTAATTCCTCTCTCTCATTTAGTCTTTGTCCTCACTTCTTGTAGCTTTGAAGGTATTGTATATGAGTATGGGAAGTCCTAAAATGATATTATTTTAATACATCCTGAGAAATGTGGTGAAACTGCCTGATGAGAACTGTGTGTGTGTGTGTGTTTCTTCCCATCTGGAAGAGTGTACTTCATTAGAGTTTTAGGTTTATGTATTATTGAACAGATTTTACTGTTCCTGCTGTGATTCATCTGTTATATAGAACTGCTGATAGTTCTAATTATGTAAGTCCTATAACTGATTTGTTGACCAGAAGGAAATGTCCAGGTAGGTAATGTATCTGTTGAGGGCTTAGGGCTGTAATATCATATGTTAATATGCTATGGAACAACAGTCCGTGAAGATTATTGGTTTGATTTTATCTGTGGTCAGTGAATCATTTCCTTAGGGTTTCCATTAATAAGGCCTTATAAGGATTGATGAAATGTACCACAAATTGCACCCCTAGCCCCAACCAACTGTATTTCAGAAGATTCTGTTGCTCTCAGGGAAAACCTGTAGCTTAATGCAAAATAATCGCTACCACTGAAGACATAAATGAAGCCACACATAGATTAAACCAGACATACATTATTTCATTCCACTTTGCTTTATTGCATTTTGCAGATATTACATTTTGCAAATACTGCATTTTTTACAAATTGAAGGTTTGTGGCAATCCTGCATTGAGCAAGTTCAGCAGCACCATTTTCCAACAGCATTCACTCATTTTGTGTCTCTGTGTCGCATTTGGTTAATTGTGAAGTATTGTATACTTTTTTGTAGTATCTGTAATCAGTAATCATTGATGTTACCACTGTAATTGTCTTGGGGTACCATGAAACATCATCATGTAAGTAGTAACCTTAATCCATAAATATAATGTGTGTTCTGACTGCTCCACTGACCAGTCATTCCCCATCTCTCCTTCTCCTTGAGCTTCCCTATCCCTTGAGACACAACAATATTGAAATTAGGTCAGCTAATAACCCTATGATGGCCTCTAAGTGTTCAAGTGAAACCAAGAGTTGTACATATCTCACTTTAAATCAGAAGCTGGAAATGATTCAGCTTAGTGGGGAAGGCATGTTAAAAGCCAAAATAGGCTGAAAGCTATACCTCTTGTGCTGAACAGTTAGCAAAGTAGTGACTGCAAAGGAAAAGTTCTTGAAGGAAATGAGAAATGCTACTCCAGTGAACACATGAATGATTAGAAAGCAAAACAGCCTTATTGCAGATTTGGAGAGAGATTTAGTGGTCTAAAAAGATCAAGCCAGCTATAGCATTCCCTTAAGCCAGAGCCTAATCCAGAGCCTAATCTAGAACAAGGCCCTAACTCTCTTCAATTCTGTGAAGGCTGACAGAGGTGAGGAAGTTTCCAAAGAAAAGTTTGAAGCTAGCAGAGTTTCTTCATGAGGTTTAAAGAAAGAAGCCCTCGTCATGACATAAAAGTGCAAGATGAAGCAAGTGCTGATGTAGAAGCTACAGCAAGTTATCCAAAGAAGATCTAGCTTCTGAAGGTGGCTACTACACTAAACAACAGATTTTTCAATGTAGATGGATCAGACTTCTATTGGAAGAGCCATTTAGGACTTTTTTATAGCTAGAGTGGGAAGTCAATGCCTGGCTTGAGAGTTTCAAAGGACAGGTTAACTTTCTTGTTAGGAGTTATTCGCCTGGGTAGTTCAGTCAAGCTGAGCAAGCATCTGACGATTGTGGCTCCAGTCATGATCCCAAGTTTGTGGGATCAAGCCCCATGTCAGACTCTTTGCTGAGCATGGAACCTGCTTAAGATACTCTCTCTCTGTCTCTCTCTGTCTCTCTCTGTCTCTCTCTCTCTCTCCTTTCACCCCTCTGTCCCACTCATGCATGCGCGGCCTCACTCTCTCTCTCTCTCTCTCTCTCCCCCCCCTCTAAAAAAATAAAACAAAATAAAAGAAGTTACTGCAGCTGGTGGCTTAAAGTTGAAACCAGTGCTCATTTACTTTTTTTTCAAAGAACCAACTCTTGGTTTCATTGATCTGCTCGACTGTTCTTTTGGATTCTATATTGTTTATTTCTGCCCTGATCTTTATGATTTCTTTTCTTCTGCTGGGCTTGGGGTGCTCTTGCTGCTTCCCTTCTAGTTCCAGTAGGTGCTCTGTTAAATTTTGAATTTGCGTTTTTTCTAGTTTGTTGAGATTGGCCTGGATTGCAATATACTTTCCTCTTAGGACTGCCTTTGCTGCATCCCAGAGATTTTGGATTGTTGTATTTTCGTTCTCCTTAGTTTCCATATATTTTTTTAATTTCTTCTCTAATCGCCTGATTAACGCAATCATTCTTTAGTAGGGTGGTTTTTAACCTCCACATTTTTGGAGGTTTTCCAGACTTTTTCCTGTGGTTTATTTCAAGTTTCATAGCATTGTGATCTGAAAGTGTGCATGGTATGATCTCTATTCGTTTATACTTATGGAGGGCTGCTTTATGCCCCAGTATGTGATCAGTCTTGGAGAATGTGCCATGTGTACTCGAGAAGAAGGTGAATTTCCTAACTTCAGGATGCAGAGTTCTAAATATATCTATCAGTTCCATCTGTTCCAATGTGTTTTCAGGTCCATTGTTTCCTTAGTGATTTTCTGTTTGGTTGATCTATCCATTGCTGTCAGTGGAGTATTAAAGTCCCCTGCAATTAGCACATTTTTGTCAATAAGATTGTTTCTGTCTGTGATTAATTGTTTTGTGTATTTGGGCGCTCCCAAATTTGGTGCATAGATATTTATAATTGTTAGCTCTTCCTGATGGAGAGACCCTGTAATTATTATATAATGTCCTTCTTCATCTC
>PISW01016681.1:0-12384 GCA_004023785.1 Mungos mungo | reverse complement strand
AGCTGTGCGCAGGAGCACAGGTGAGGCGAGGGCGCCCCCCAGTCACAGACGCTCGGGGCTCACCTGGTCAGAGCTGAGGGGGGGTCTCCGCACACTCGGCTGAGGAGCAGACCGGTGCCCCAGGTGAGGAGGCGGAAGGGGCTCTGGTCTCCAGAGCTGCCTGAGGGGCCCGCGTGCGGCGCCGGAGGAGAGAGGGCCAGACCCCCGCAGGGTGGCCCTGTGCGCCTGCGTGCGAGCGCCTCTGAGGGACGAGAGTATCGGGGGGGCAGTGTGGACCTCGGGAAGGGGAGACTCAGTGCGCAGGCCTGGTCTCAGGCTGTGTAGACCACGGGAAGGAGAGACTCAGGGCACAGGCCTGGTCTCAGGTGGTGTAGACCTCAGGAAGGGGAGACTCAGGGCAGGCCAGGTCTCCAGCCGTGTAGACCTTGGGAAGGGGAGACTCGGGGCGCAGGCCTGGTCTCGGGCTGTGTAGACCTCGGGAAGGAGAGACTCAGGGCACAGGCCTGGTCTCAGGTGGTGTAGACCTCGGGAAAGGGAGACTCAGGGCACGCAGGCCAGGTCTCAGGCTGTGTAGACCTCAAGAAGGGGAGACTCAGGGCAGGCCAGGTCTCGGGCCGTGTAGACCTCTGGAAGGAGAGACTCAGTGCGCAGGCCTGGTCTCGGGCTGTGTAGACCTCGGGAAGGGGAGACTCGGGGCGCAGGCCTGGTCTCGGGCCGTGTAGACCTCGGGAAGGAGAGACTCAGGGCAGTCCAGGTCTCAGGCCGTGTAGACCTCGGGGAGGGGAGACTCAGGGCAGGCCAGGTCTCAGGCCGTGTAGACCTCGGGAAGGAGAGACTCAGGGCAGGCCTGGTCTCGGGCCGTGTAGACCTCGGGAAGGAGAGACTCAGGGCAGGCCAGGTCTCAGGCTGTGTAGACCTCAAGAAGGGGAGACTCAGGGCAGGCCAGGTCTCAGGCCGTGTAGACCTCGGAAAGGAGAGACTCAGGGCAGGCCAGGTCTCAGGCCGTGTAGACCTCGGGAAGGGGAGCCTCGCGGTGCCCATGGAATCACTGTGGAGAGGGCACCGTGTGTAGGAGAAATCTCCAGATCCTGTGCTCTCGCATCTTCTGCGTGGCTGTTTCCGGTTACCTCACTGACCCCCGAGGGTCCCCCAGGCTCGCGTTGTGCGCCTCGCTGTAGGGGCTTAGGACCTGGCTCAGGCCCGTGTTAGTGTGGCCACGTGGCCTGGCCGTCACGGGGTGAGGATTTGAGTCCCGGTGGCTCCTCAACAGCTGTCCCCCTTCAGCCGTAGCATTTAGTAGTCTGCAGGCGAGTGTCTGCGACATCACACACGTCCGCTGACGTTGGTCACAGCCTCCGATTTCTCCGTCCGGGGTTCTGTCGTGTTCTGTTTCCATCAGGTTGAAGATGCTCTTTTTAAACCATTCATTTCATCTGATGCTCTGGTCCCCGTGCCCGGGGCCGTGGCTCCTCAGCCCTGGGCTGTTGGTCTGTGGCCGTTCTCCTCACCGACGGGGCGGCCCCGTGCGTGCCTTCCTGCCGCCCGCCGGGGCCCCGCGCCTGCGGCCCAGCTGCGCGCGCCGTCCTGGTGAGGGCTCCTCACCCCGCCGCGCGAGGAGGTCGGTCAGCCCAGGCTTCTGTGACCTTCCAGGAAAGTGTGTGTCGCTCTAAAACCGCCCATTCCAAAAAACTTAAACAAGACACATCTACTTTTAAGTTGTCTTTGGACATTTAAAAAATGCAGGCTGTTTTCATTAATTTGAAATATTTTAACACATACTTACCCTATTTAAAAACTTTAATAATGTGAGCAATTAGGGGCTTGTGTCTTCTCTGCACTTGATTACGAGTTGAGAAGGAAAGACTGGAATTTTTTTTAGTCTTATTTTTTTTTAAACGTTATGTGTCAGCTGGGTCCAGGTGGCCTCCTATGTGACGTGAACACGGACCTCAGTCTCTCCGTGTGCATCAGGGTGGGGTCTGGCGTCTGGGTCACCAGCGCCGTCAGCTGCTGGCCGACGCCTGTGCCGTCCCCACCGCCCTCGGCACGCTGGGTCTCTGTGGTGGACAGGCAGCCGCGCTGGGGAGTTCATGGGGCCGGGGCCGGGAAGGCGGCTTCCACACTGACGCGCGGGCTCCTCACCGGTGCTGCGTAGTGGCTCCCAGATGCAAGACCTGGGCTCTCTGTCCCCCTTTCTGACGGACGCGCCCTGCTCTGCCCCTCCCGGGTCTCACGGTACCCCTTACCCACACGGGCACTGTGGCCGTGCACACGGGCGTAGGCCGCCTCTTAGCCTATGCTAGTCCATAACTAGCAGCCGTTTGCCAGTGAGAGGGGGTCTCCAGGTGCTTTGTGCTGACTTGAGCGCTGCCGGTCAGAAGGCAGGACAGACTCAGAAGCAAACGCTCTCCAAGTACACGGAGGACTCGTTTCTGTCGAACATGAGAGGAGGTAACACGCACGACAGCCTTCGCCAGGCTCGAGTAGATTATGCCCGTAAACAACATGAGGCGCTCTGGTGAGCGCTCACCACGTGGGGCGCGTGCCCGCGGACACTGGGCGTGCACGGCATCCGCGTGCGTCCGAGTGGGCTGCTTGTGAGTCCCGGTATTTCTCGTATTTTGTTCGACGCTTTTAACGGTGATACCAGCCTAGAGTCACCATCGCTAATAACTTGGAGTGCAGGGCAGGTTTCCAGCCCGATGAACGTCTGTGTCTTCTCTAAGACGCGTTATTCTGCTGATATTAAGAAAAATTTTATAGTTTTTCTTGTTATGTTGTTTTGGGGGTGTTTTGTTTTTTGCTTTTTAACATTAGTGAGCTTATTTAATGTTAGACACTTTAATTTTTTTTAATACTTTTTATTTTTGAGAGAGACAGAGAGCGTGAACATGGGAGGGGCAGAGAGAGAGGGAGACACAGAATCCAAAGCAGCCTCCAGGCTCTGAGCTGTCAGCACAGATCCCGACGTGGGGCTCGACCCCAGCAACTGAGAGAGCATGACCTGAGCTGAAGTCTGATGCTCAACCGACCGAGCCCACCAGGCGCCTATCAGACACTTTTACATTTTGGTTAAGTTAAACTTGACAGGTAAAAAAGGGAGAAAATACTGATCTGGTCAGATTTAACGTTTGGCTCACTGACTACAGAATGTTTGATGTGTGTGTCTGGAAAGTCCTGTGCGGTATCGAAGCACCACGTGCCGGGCTGCCACACGGACGTGGGTCTGGGCCAGCGCACAGAGGCAGCCTGGGGGCGGTTTGGGCCGGCTTCTGTGCTGGGGGGGGGCACACGGTGAACGCCAGGCCCACAGCCTCCCCACGGGACACAGGTCAGAGTGCGGCGGGGAGGAAGTGCTTCTCTTCAAGTAAAAATGTGTGACATCTGCAGATCCATCTGCCGAGCGGCCCCTGCCGTCCCCAGCGTCCTGGGCGCCGCGTGGAGGAGGTGGCGGCGTGAGCCGCGTGGCCTGCGGCTCTCTGCTCGCGTGCGCCCGGGAGCCGAGACCTCACCTGCTCCACGGGCCTGATGACTCGCTGCAGGCCACGCGTCACAGTCGTGTGACGTCGTCCCTGCAGTGCCTCCCCCTGCCCCTCGCCGTCATCACTGCTAACCGCCAGGACTCGGGAACCCGGGATCCTAGTTGTGCCCGGCTGCAGTTTAGAAACAGGCTCGAAAGGGTTTCCATCTGACTTGGAGCCGAGGGCCCCGGACCCGTCGAGGGCTCTTCTGAGGGTGTTCCTGCGTCCCTGCACCTGACAGGCCACTGCAGGGTGATCGTGTCTTCTTGACACGCACACTTAGAAAACCACACTTCCAGGAGGCGTGAGTAAGAAGGACTGACGGCATCTGCAGTCAGAATCACGTGTTACGTGGGCAGGGGTCTCTTATTGCCTTGCTGGAGTCTGTGCCGAAGCGTCGGCAGCGGCTTTGCAGGGAAGGTGGCCCCGCCGGTGTCATCCTGGGGCCCGGGGCCCGGGACGCCACCTCTCGCCAGGCACCTTGAGCGCCAGCAGACGGGGACGGATGAGCGGGCCATGCTCTCCCTGGGCAGGGAGAAGCGTCTTGGTCCATCTTCTGCTGTGTGTGGGCGCTGCTTGAGGGATCGCTGTGCACGGAGGTTATTTTGAAAGCTGAGATTGGACTTTCTTGAACTAGCCAACTGAAATAACCGTGCTGTTGGATAAGTTTGTATAAAATTAAATAGTGAATAATACTTTCCATCAAGATCGTTGATTAGAAAGTGTTCTCTGTGCTCACTCAGGCTTCTCGGTAAGGACCGCTCTCGTGTTTTTGCAGGTACTGTAATAGGTGTTGTCATATATACGGGAAAAGAGACTCGAAGTGTAATGAACACGTCCAATCCAAACAATAAGGTAGGATAGACTGAGGGGCGCGGCCGTAACGAGCTGACTTTCCCTTTCAGTAAGAAGGTGCTGCACTTCTGAAGACCTTGTTCGTCTTAGCTTCATATGTACCGTAAAACAGACTTGCAGAGACACGGTGCTTCCAGAGGTGACCTCTGTGGGCATGCTCGGACGGAGCAGCTTCCGAAAGTCCTTCCCTTGCTTCCTCAGAGTCGTTTCTGTCTCTTAAGTCTTCTCTGCTGGGTACACACTTGGCCCATAATTTGGTAGTTAATTGTGGGTTTCTCCTTTTCAATTTATTTATTTTACAATTTAATTTTTTTGTTGATGGTTCATTTTTAAAATAAAAGAATCTATTTAACATGTTATAGTATTTAATTTGATAGTGTGGCATTGTTAAAGTTGTTTTATTTAAGTTAATTTCATTTCATAAGCATATTGAAAATCAGATTTTGATTTTAAAGACTGCTTGGTTATATTTCTAAACTTATTGTATTTGTTATATTTCTAAACTCATCACTACTGTAGTCAGCACGTGTAAGCTAAATTGTAACAGAAGGTTGGAACTCTCAGCTGTTACTTGGATAGCGCGTGTCACACGGGGAGCCAGTTCAGGGGCAGCTCTCCCCAGCGGTGCACTCTGCTCACTCGTATTCGAAACAGAATCAGAGGCGAGTCTCAGTAGAGCAAGAAAACGCTTGTGGATTCGTCCCTTGCCTCGTGAGTAATAGAAAAGGTTAACTTTTGCAGGAAGTTTTATTACAGAACAACAGAAATGAAAGAATTCGTTGGAAAGCATTTTAAAGGATAAGATGCATTTCTTTCTTTTTTTTTGTTTTAAGCTCAATACAGTTTTAAAAAATAGTTAACCCTTCTGAGGTGCCTCGGTGGCTCCGTCAGTTGATCATCAGACGCTTGACTTGGGCTGAGGTCATGATCTCACAGTCTGTGGGATCGAGCCCTGCATAGGGCTCTGCGCTGACAGCGTGGAGTCTGCTTGAGATTCTCTCCCTGCCTCTCTCTGCCCCTCCCCGCCCCAAGAATAAATAAGTCTGAATAAATAAAATGAAGTAAAGTAGTTGACCCTTCCAACATTAGGAAGGCATCCGTGGCCCTAGGAGTGTCTCCCCGTCTACTGGGCGCCGCGTCCATGGTGTCCCGACTCCCCCGGGGGTCACACGAGTCCTGTGGAGCTTGACCAGACGTTCTCTTTCTCAGGACCCCAGATGTCTGTGCGTGACCCATTTACTGAAGTGAAAGACAAATGAACTACTCTCACTCTGGTATAAATTCTGATCGTGATAACGGGAGGATGACCCTGTCAGTTACGTTACAGCTTTGCGCTGATTTGAAGAAGTCAGAGTCCTTTATTCTTCAGTAGAGGTGACTTTATTTAAAACCAAATTCTTAATCATAGAGGAGGGCACTTGTGGGAAAGAGCAGTGGGTATTATATGGAAACCAACTTGACAAAGATAAAAAAACTAAATTATTAATTATCAACAGAATCATGTGCATATTTGCTTATGTTTTCTGGGAAGTACGGTGATTTTTTTCTTCTGTAAGCAAAGCTAGAATGTTCTAATAATGCATGTATGGGTCCTAGGGTGTGTTTATTTTTCTTAATCATGTTTAATCATTCTACTTTTAGGATGAATATCGAGGGTAGATTTAATTTTAAATATTAAGTTTTAAAATCTTAAAGCTGTCCTGTCACTTAACACGACTCCTGTCTCCTGGCACCTTACTCTTCCACAGGCTGACCCCCTGACCCCTCAGCGGCCGCGCCCCTGGTTCTGGGTCAGTGCTCCTCCCAATGGGCGCTGGCCTGGGGCAGTCGGGGCCTTCCCGTTTCCGCCTGCAGTGGGGAGCTGGCGCAGCCCACCGTGTGGTCAGAGTCTGGGTGCTGCCACCAGCCAACCCCTCCCCGCGTCACGGCCTTCCCGTCAGCTGCGGCGTGCCTCACCCGGCCGTGTCGGTCCGGAGATGCTCGTCCGCAAGCAGCGTGGGGGTGCTCTGCCCCCGCCGCCACGCCTGGCGGCCGGGGGAGCCCTGAGTGCCGTGTGCACATCCTTCTGCCGCTGCTCCAAGCCCCCCTCCCCCTCCTCCCCCTCTTCTCCCCTCCTCCTCTACCTCCTCCTCCCCCTCTGGTCTCCCTCCTCTTCCCTCTCTCCCTCCTCCTCTCTCCCTCCTTTTTTAAAAAAAATAGCCTTCTAAATTTCCTTGGTGTTAATACAAAGTATCTGTAAAGCGAGTTTCGCAGAACTGGCCTGAGCCCCGCGCCCCGGCAGCCCCACACGAGGAGCATGTGCTGTCCTTGGCCGGCACCTTCCTGGCGCTCAGTCAGCGTTCGGGCTCCCCCTCCAGCTGGGGGTCATTGTCGCCGGAGAGCCGAGGCCGCGGGCAGTGCTGGCGCGGGGCAGGCGCTGTGCACGGGACGCCGCGAGTCTGACAGCCGTCGGGGGAGCGGCGTCATCTGGTTTTAGAGCAGGGACACGTGTCCGCGAGGCGCTGAGGGTCACAGCTCCCGTGTGATGCGAAAACGCTTCTGCAAATCAAGGAACGAGAAGAATAAAATCTCTCCGTGTGCACGTTATTAAATCTTCCTAAGTGTCCAATGCCAGATTCCTGAGAGGACGTGAGGAAGCGCTCCGAGCCGTCGCGGGCAGGACGGAGCTCGTGGGCTTTCTCCAGGGGCCACGGCGACCTGTGCTCCCTGAAGAGAGAAGGGGAGACGGAAGGCGTTATTTGCTCTAAGACACCGTGTGGAGGACATCGCGGTGCCGTGGGACTTCAGAGAAGGGAAGTCGGATCACGTACGCGGTGTCCCGTCCTTAGGGAGGCACGCTGTTCCTCGTCCCCGGTCCTGGGGCCGCTCTGTGCGCGGAGGGCATATGGGCGTGCTGACCCACCTGGTGGCCGGCGGAGTCACCAGGGCTGGAAGCCCAGCCTGTCCCCACCTCTTGCCGCCCTGAAGCCGCGGTGGCCCCCACGACGAAGCCCTCGGGCGCCTGCTGAGCACCAGCTGCCCCGGCCCTGCGCGGCCTCCTCCGGGGAGGGCTGGCCCACCCTGCGTGGGGAGGCGGAGCTTCTTGGTGGCCTGGACCCACCTGCCGCCCCGGCCCTGCTGCGGATGACGGTGTCCGGGCCTTGTAACTACAGTGCAGACAAGACAGGCGCCTCCTCCGCCCCCGAGCAGCGTGGGCCGGGCAGGGCCACCAGGAAGGCGTGGGTGGGGGTGGAAAAGGACAGCGCGCACGGTCCCGGGAGGGCCCCGCGGACGGGGACGTGGTCGTCCACGTGCTCCAGTGGAGGGGCCGCCCGGGCGGGGGCGGGGCGAGCAGCTGCGGGGCCGGCGTTCCGTCCATTTTGTTTCTTTCCGGCGCAAAGATGCAGAACCGCTCATGCTTTCCGTGGAAGGAGCAGGGCCCCGGCGCCCTCGGGAGACGGTGCAGTGGGGGCCACCTTGCCGGGGCCGTGACGCAAGTGTGTGGCGGGAGGTGGCTCCCCGGGTTCGCGGGCACGTGCGCCCGCCCTGCTCAGGGTCACGCTCACCTGCCACCTCCGTGAGCGGAGAAGGGGACGTGCCCGTGGGACGGCGCTTCGGCTGCCCGGACGGAAGGCCGGAGGCAGCGGTCACACCGGGGAGGGACGCGGGGCGTGGCAGGAAGGACCGGAGCGGACGGTGCAGCTTCGCAACCTCCAGAGCGACGTTCAGGACCCGCTGCTGCTGGGAATCGGTTGTGCCGGGGCCGGGAGTGAGGTGAGGCCTCCGTGACATCCCCTTGTTCACCAGCATTGGCGGCTTCCAGAACGTGCTCCCGGAGCCGCGTGGAGGGACGCTGGCGGGGTCACCGCCGTCACCAGCTGCTTCGTGAAACCTGTTGTTAACCTGGTGCCCCAACCCATCGCCTGCCCCAGCCTTATCTGGGCCACTTCTTTTATCCTCGTTGTGTCTGCACCGCTCTTCTCTAGCTGCTGCTTACAAGGAAAACCTCCCCAAGACAAGTAAGGAGATCCTCCCTCCGCTTGTCTTGTGGCCCGGATGCCACCACTCTGCCCTGAGTTTGTGTTTTGAGAAACAGAAATGCAGGCAGTTTCTCTAGCTGCTGCCTCAGCCGCCTGTCTTACTCTGTGACACCTCTGTCCACACCACCTTCTCCCGTGGCCCAGCCGAGCGGCGCTGGGCGGGAGCCTCCGGCTTCCCCTCCGCTGTGCTGAGGCCCCCCCCCCGGGCTCTCCCAGGTCCCCTGAGTCAGAAGTGGGGGTGCAGCCATGCAAGGAGGCTGTGGCCCGCACTGGGAGGGCTGCCTTCCCCTTAGTGGTTGTGGCAGGAAGGAGGATCCGCGGGCAGGTTAATTAAGCTACAAACAAACTTGCTGACAAATGTTCGACTTTGGTAAGTCCTTTTAGGCTGATCTTGAAATCGAAGTTGATAATTTTATATGATCAGAACAGACAGCTTTATGATTATGACGAGGGCTCACCAGAAGGATTTCTAAGGAAGTATGGCACGTTTTATCCAGACATGGCAGTCGATACAGTCCTACCCGGTCGTTAGGTGGAGGAGACCCTGGAGGTGAGCAGCTCTCCGGGCCCTTCCCAGGCCAGCGCACTTCTGCCGCACCTGCTGGCGGCAGGGGCAACGCAGGGAGGTGGGCTCCACTCAGTTGGAAAAAAATTTGTTTTTTTTTTAATTTTTTGTTTTTTATTTATTTTTGAGAGTGGTCGCGAGTGGGAAAAGGGCAGAGAGAGAGAGAGAGGGAGACAGAATTGGAAGGAGGTTTCAGACTCTGAGCCGTCAGCACAGAGCCCAATGTGGGGCTCGAACTCATAAGCTGTGAGATCATGACCTGAGCCGAAGTCAGACGCTCAACGAACTCAGCCAACCAGGCGGCCCGAAAAAAAATTTTTTTAATGTTTGTTTATTCTTGAGACAAGACAGAGCTTGAGTGGGGGAGGGGCAGCAGGAGAGAGAGACAGGATCCGAAGCAGCTCCAGGCTCCAAGCTGTCAGCACAGAGCCCAACGTGGAGCTCGAACCCACGAACTGTGAGATGGTGACCTGAGCTGCAGTCGGACGCTTAACCCACCGAGCCACCCAGGCGCCCCTCAATTTGAAATTTTTATCTTAAAACTTTGAACAAACCGAAAGTTTTGATTACTAAGTAGTTACTTTAAAAATATATGATGAAAGTTTAAATTGCAAAGACTACAACTTGAGTAATGGACTGTTCCATAAAACCTAGCTTGAGACATATTTAATAAGATGATACTTGATTGCATTTAAGGTGGAAAAATTCTTACAGATTAAGAAAAATCAATTGTGACAGGTTGCTATTTTCATGCCATTCATAATGACAAGTTGCTCCGAGCGAGAGCGTCCAGGATGAGAAGATAATACAGATTGCTGCGGGCGGCCGCTCTGGTCCCCGGGGCGCATTGGTGCGAGTTTCTAATAGAACGATGCCTTCAGACATCTCACTGACGGACAGACCGGTGACCCGTGCCACTGCGCGCATTAGAGCCACTTCCCCGCGCTGCTGTCAGGGCGTCTGCAGCGCGGGGAGCAGAGCAGCCGGCGAGGCTGCAGCCGCCCGCTGTCCTGGCGAACAGGCTCCTTATTTTAAAAGAGACGATTTATTAACATTTTAAAAGTTGCTCTGACCTACGCAGAGACGCTGCAATAGAGTAACTTACGTTTCTCTTTCCTTGAGGCTGCATGCAGGCCGCGCACCCCTGCTTTGTTGACTAGTCCCTTCCTATCGAGGAAGTAATACGATAAATCCCGTGGCATTTACACGCCTGGTAAGAAGCGCGGGCGCGTGGCTCCCGGGAGCGCCGGGTGTCGCACAGGACGGCATGGTGACTGGCCTCCCTGGGTGACGGGGCCTTGGGAAGGCTCTTCCGGGTACGAACAAGGCACAGTGTTTGAGAGCCTCCTCCGGAAAAGACGGACCGGAGTAACCAGCCTGCAACAAAGCCATGCAGGACGCCCACGGGACCCAGGGTGGCTCCCGGCGCTTCGCCGCCCTCCCGTGACGGCCCACGTTAATATGACAGCTGCTCACGAGTAAAAGTCGTGTTTCCTCGTCAGCAGTGTGAGCGTAAAAACACTCATAATTTCAGGAAAGCAATAAAGAAGCAAAATGCGAAATGCTTCGGAAGTGGTCCTGATGATAACATCTGGGACACGACGCTCCGTCAGCGCGTGCGGCACGTCGACACCAGAAAACCTGGATGTCGTCCCTACGCTCCTCTTAAATATGAATTTGATTATAAAGCAGGTGTTCTGACTAGGACCACAAGCCTATTTATTATTTAAAGTAAACACTTGGCATCACCGAGGAGACTTCGTTTGCCGCCGTTTGTGGTGGTCCGTGAGGACGGCGCTCTGGCTTCTCATTTCCAGGCAGTGGAGTTAATTTCCATGTAATCAAGGTCTTAACAAAGAAGTAGAATTTATTCAAGAATCAGATAAGTATTTTCATAATTGTTTTTTTTTTTTTGAAACCTTGAAACCTTATTCCAAGGCCGTAAAAATGGTTAGAAGTTTCTGGAAGTTGTGAAGCCTTGGTTAGGACGCCGTTTCCGTCTCGCTTTGTGTGAGCTCACCGAATGGAGCCCTTCTCCCCCTGGGCCCTCCTGGGGTGTCTCTGATGGCAGCCCTCGGGCCGGTGAGGGGCAGGCTCGAGAGTGCGGGCCTCCTGGAACCCGGAAGGCGGGGGGTTAGTGAGACGTCCCTGTTCCGAGACTCCCGGAGTCGGCGTCTTCTTCCCAGGAGGGCTGTGGGGGTCCGAGTGGCACAGACTCGCGGTGTGATCCTGCACACGCTGGGGCGTCGCGGGCCGTCCCGGGTCAGGAACAGGTCATGTGCGCCGTGTGCAGTCAGGCGCAGACTTGCCGGGGGAGCCCCAGCCGGGTCAGCCAGGAGGGAAGGTCGCTTGGTTTCTTTTCTGGGCCTTGGGAAGGCTCGTCCCCCACCTCGCACCCAGCTCCTCAGGGACAGAGCCCATTGGGGGCGGGGGGAAGCATCAACCTGCCAGCGCTCAGCAGGTCGTGTGACATGCTTGTTCTCCTGGCTGCTGGCTGGCGGGGCGGGGGCCCCACCGGCCCCTTGTGCAGGGTGCTTCCAGCTCTCTGCCAGTGGTGGGGGCCTCCCGACACCCCCGTGCCCCTGCTGGCCCTGTGGGGGGAGACGCCCCTACATCCAATGCTGGCCCTGTGGGGGGACACGCCCCCATGCCCCTGCTGGCCACCGTTGCAGTCTCGAGCCCCTGGCACCGCGCCTGCCGCACGGATTGAGTGGTCACACAGCTTCCCGAAGGAGCCGCCCCTTCCCCTTTCCTCCGTGGTTAACTTTCTCTAAATAATCATTTTTTTAAAATACTCTTCAGAAGCAAATCTTAAAACATCTGGTTTCAACTTAGTTGTCTTTTCATACATCTGAAAATGTATTCCGGATGCTACTGTTTTTTAAAAATTTGACTTGTTGACGTTAGAGTCGCAACTGTACCAAAGTTTCTTTTTTTAAAACTGCGTTAACTAAAACATGTGTATGATAAATTTAACATGAAATTAAATGGCTTCTTTTCTCCTATGTAATTAGCAGTGTCAGCTAATAATTATCTTTTGTAAAACTGTAAAACACATCGTGTGTGTGAGTGTGGGAGCTTTCCCACTGAGAGTCCGCACCACACTCCCCAGGGGCGTGCTTCACACCGCTCAGGCGGCCAGGACGGAGACTTGGAGGCCATGAGCGAGCCGGCACTTTGAGCCCTGTCCCTGGAACACAGGACACAGAACTTGTTGGGATAAGTCACTCGCCGGACATTCCTTGTTACCTTCAGTGCGAATGGGGAGCGGGGTGCCAGCGCATTTCCTCGTGGGGGTTCCCAGCGGCAATAGAAGTTCCAAACACCTCCCCCACACGTACCAGTTAGAGGTCATCAGAGGTCACCAGCCCCCCCATGTACGAGTCAGAGGTCATTAGAGGTCATTGGCCCCCCCCACGTACCA
>PISW01016680.1:0-12472 GCA_004023785.1 Mungos mungo | reverse complement strand
AGTGAATTTGAAAATCTAATTGTCTTTATTAAGTGATTCATTACTCAGGCAGCACCTCATCTAGCAAGTAGAGAAGCTCTCCAAGGAATTATACAAAATAGAAGGTTTCTATAGAAGGTGTGTGGAGATTAGAACCACCTGGGTGGCTCAGTTTGTTAAGTGACTGACTCTTGAGTTTACTCAGGTCATGATCTCACGGTTTGTGAGATCAAGCCTTGAGTCGGGCTCTCTGATGACAGCATGGAGCCTGCTTATGATTCTCTCTTTCCCTGTCTCTCTCAAAATAAATAAGTAGGTCAGAGTGGCTAAAGTGAACAAATTAAGAGGGTATAGATGCTGGTGAGGGTGTGGAGAAATGGGAACACTCCTACACTGTTGATGGGAATGTAAACTGGTACAGCCATTCTGGAAAACAGTTTGGAGGTCCTGAAAAAATTATCAGTAGAATTCTCCTATGACCCAGCAATAGCACTGCTGGGGATTTACCCAAGGGATACAGGAGTGCTGTTGCATAGGAGCACATGCACCCCAATGTTCATAGCAGCACTTTCAACAATAGCCAAATCATGGAAAGAGCTTAAACGTCCATCACCTTATGAATGGATCAAGAAGATGTGGTTTATACATACAATGAGATACTACATGGCAATGAGAAAGAATGAAATCTAGCCATTTGTATCAATGTGGATGGACCTCAAGGGTGTCATACTAAGTGAAATAAGTCAGGCAGAGAAGGACAAATAACATATGTTTTCCCTCATAGGTCTAACAAAAGGAATCTAACAAGGGACCATGGGAAGGGGAATAAGGGGGAAGAAAGTTATGGAGAGGGAGTGGGGCAAATCATGAGCGACTCTTGAATACTGAAAACAAACTGAGGGTTGAAGTGGAAAGGGAAAGAGGAAGGGAGGTAATGGTCATGGAGGAAGACACTTGTGGGGAAGAGCAGTGAATGTTATATGGAAATCAACTTGACAATAAACTATAAAAAATAATAATAAATAAATAAGAAAACATTGAAAAAATAAGGTGAAGAAAACTAAATTTTAAATAAGTTTCTAGTGGGGCACCTGGGAGACTCAGTTGGTTAAGCTTTCGACTTCAGCTCAGGTCATGATCTCATGGTTTGTGAGTTCAAGCCCTGCATCGGGCTCTCTGCTGTCATCACGAACCTGCTTCAAATCCTCTGCCCCCCCTACTTATTTATTCCCTGCTCACACTCTATCTCTCTCAAAATAAATAAATAATAAAACATTTAAATAAGCTATTAGCAAAGAAAAATAATTATTTTTGGTGGTGCCTATGTGGCTCAGCTGGCTAAGCATCAACTTTTGATTTTGGCTCACGATGAATCCCCATGTGGGGTTCCACCCTGGGTTGAGCCTGCCTAACATTCGCTTTCCCTCACTCTTTGTCCCTCCCTCTCCCCAGCCTTAAGCACGTGTTTTCTTTCTCTCTCTCTCTAATAAAAAAAAAGAAAAGAATTGTTCCAAGTGAGGCTACTTTCTAAGAGGAAAAACAAGGTGTCTTTATCAGGCAGATTATCTCACATTTTTATGAGGATGGAGAGGGACCAAGTGACAGACTCATTGGCATAGATTAAAGAACTTCTGGCTGATGAGTTAAGACTACATCTCTGAAGGAGGTTGAAACTGCAATTAAATTATGTATCAAGGAGCACCTGGGTGGCTCAGTCATTAAGCATCTACTTTAGCTTAGGTCATGAGCTTACCGTTGGTGAGTTTGAGCCCCACATTGGGTGATTTCAAGCCCCGCTTTAAGTAAAACATGAGCCCCACTTCAAGTGAGCCCCACTTCTCTCCCTCTCTCTCTCCCCACTTTCATCTCCCTCTCTCTCTCTCCCTCTCTCTCCCTCTGCCCCTCCTAGGATTCTTTCTCTCTCTGCCCCTCAATCAATTGTGTCCCCCACTTAAAAAAATTAGGTATTAAACACCAGTTAGAAAACTCAGTCTAAGTGACACTATTTTGAGACTGTGTTGTTGTTGAGTTTATTTTTAACAAAATAATTATAATATGGTATACATAGGAGAAAGTGTGCTGTAGAATTCTATATAAATATTGCCTAACCTGTACCTGAAAGAATTTCTAAAATGTCCATGTACTTACACCTTGATTTCCTGGAGATAACTCATCCTTCATCACAAGAGTCCAAGTAAATTACTGAAATCAGGCATGATCAAGACCTTTCCCTCTGCTGGGAAGCAAAGCAGAAAGTCCCTTCCCTGATTAGGAGTTGGTAAGCATCATCTTCATGTTTCCAAAGGGTCAGTTTCTGTCCTGGAAGAAAGGAGTCATTCTAGCATGATAGAGGTGTCCAAGGCATCTAGAAAAAATACTTTCTTGGGGTAAGAAAACAGGTTTTTCACAGAAATGGCAAAGAGGAGAGTCACCCTAACAAAACTGCAGAAACCAACATTGTGATTTGTGTTCTCTCACGGTTATTTTAGGTGCTGGGACTGCTACCTTGCTGAAGGGTGTTTCTGCCTTCCGTGGTGAGTGCAGAATTATTTCATGAGTTATTTCCCTAACTGTGGTTTCAATGTGGTTTTTGCTGTAAATCACCTGTAACTGCCCACTGTCTGTGGCCACAGTGGAAGCCTGTCACTACCCAGCCACAGTCATCTGAGCCACACATCAGGGAAGTGACAATTTGTGTTTGGTGAAAAACAGGAACAATAGTCTAGATAACGCTCTTCAAACAGGAAAGCCTCAGAAGCAAGAATGAAATAGACTACCAATGCAGAGGAGACGCTTTAATCCCACTGCAAATTCCAGGGTCCCCATGTACAGAGGGGCACATTTCTGTCCCTTGCACAGAGAACTTATGGCCAGGGTGGTCATATAATCCATACCCCACACTGGGAAAGCTTTGAGAGTGAAAGAGATCCTAAAAATAGTTCAGGGTCCCTAAGTGATGGATAAGGACATTAACCAGACCGTCTAAGAAAAGCAGAGCACACAGTCAAGCTCCTTGGAGCACATGTCATTGTCTCTTGAGATGATAAGGAGCTTCCATTATATGTGCACTGTGTTTTTCTGGGGTGAGGGGCAGGGCAACTCTACAGAGCAGTTAACCTCTGTGCTCATATGGGAACTGTTTGCTTGTTTGCTTGGAGATCATAGATTGCACTTGGGGTTGGAATTGGAAATAACATTGGCTCCTTATCTCACATGATATCAAAGAAATTGAGATGTTCTTAGAAGAAAATATCCCCCAAATAGTTACATATAACATCATCATGGTTCTACGTTAATAAATCAATTCCACCTCAGCCTTAGAAAAAGGAAAAAGGAGGAGAAAGACACACACACACACACACACACACACACGCACCCACATATGCACAAAAATGTAGATTTCAACTTGGTCTTATCCTTCCTTTTTCCTTTTATCTATCTTTGTTTGCCTCTATGCTGAAGAAGGTATACCCTTAACAAATGAAAGAATTAACAATAAGGTTTTAGAGTCGAGTCTAATTTCTTTAGAACGTTGCTGAATATCGAGCCAACCAAAACCTTTCTTTTTTTTTTTTTTTCAGGAAAAATATACACATTATTGAAGCAAAGTCAGATTCCACAAAGGAGGGTAAGTCATTGCTTTCTCATCTTTTCTACTTTTGATAGATTTACATTTCCAAACTGCCCTTTCTCTGTGCTTCCGAAGCTCCCTGGGCATATTTCCAGTGTAATACTTCCACATTAATCTGACTCATTTGCCCAGTTGCCCGTCACCTTCTCCATTAGAAGGGAGCTGGCTACACCCTATCTCCCAGAGGTCTGGAAGCTGAAGGGGTTCACTGGGAACAATACCGGAGCTCTAGAGATGCCAGGTGCTTCCAAGAAATTTCAAAAAGGCCTAGTAGGCCCAGAGAGCACTCAGGAGGGCCATGGTCTTGTGGTCAAGCTTAGGATTGGGGTTTTTGTCTTGAGACCTACAAAACTATGTTAAACAAAAGTGGGTGTAATGGTGGTAGCATTAGAAGACATTGCCCGGGCTGCTGTGCAGAGAACAAATTGTATTAGGGAGTGGCAAGGGCAGATGCTGGAAGACCACTTAGGAGGTAAGGCAAGGCCTCTGGAGACAGAACAGGACTGAAGCTAAGAAGAAGGAATTTGAGAAGGAGACGGTAGTGAATAGCATCCCATGTAAGAAAGAGAATAAGAAAACATAAGCCTGAGGACAGGCCACTGAATTCCTAAAGAAGAAAAATGAAGGAGTTTTGACGTTGCCTTCCTGGGCTGAAAGAGAAGAGCCTAATGCATTCACTCTGAGTCTTATAAACAGCTTTGTAAAATATGAAAAGGAATACTATGGTCCTCCCATCCCTAGCATCACCCAGGGGAATCATGGGCTCCAGGAAACCCTAGTCTCCATCAGGGCAGAACCTGGTAGAAATGGTAGAAAGAAGATCTCTGATGCCAAAACATGTAGACTTTTCTTGTAGTGATAGTAAGGCCTCCGAGATGACCATGGGAATTTATGGAGATATGAGCATCTGGGACGTCAGTCCTGACTGAGGAAATGCAAATCCATAATAATAAATCAAGTAGCCCATGGGGGCACACCCACCTTCTGTGTAGGATGGCATATGCTGTGTCCATGGGAAAGCTCACGTTTGCTGATCAAGTTGATGTGCTTGCGAGGCGGTAGCAAGTCCATCTGCCTCTTTGCAGAGTGGCCAGAGCCAGTTGGTTTTAAATAAACTGGTTTTTAAAGAACTGGCCTGTTTTTGTTTGTATCTGTTAGCAAATTCAGAAATGGGAATGTTCGATTTAAGGGTTTGCTTCTGAACAGGCACCTGAGTGGCTCAGTTGATTGAGAGTCCAACACTTAATTTCAGCTCAAGTCATGACTCCAGGGTTGTGGGGTTGAGCCCCAAGTCAAAAGTTGAGTAGGTCCCCCGTGTAGGCATAGAGGCTGTTTTGGATTCTTTCTCTCCCTCTGCCCTCTCCCCTGCTCATGCTCTCTCTCTCTCTGTCTCTCTCAAATAAAAAAAAAGTAAGAGAGTTTTCTCTGTCAAGGTTTTCTTGAGCGCCAGCCCCCACATAACCCCCAGCCCCTCACCTGCAGTAGACACCACAGCCCTCCTTTGCATTGTGGATTATCTGAGGCCCTTGTCTGTCTCCTGTGCTAACCTGTGAGCCCCTTGAAAACAGGAACAATTTCTGATTTTTCTTTGTCTCCACATTGCCTGGTACTGGCGGGTCTGCAATAAATTTTATGTGAGGGATGGATGAGTGGAGAGATGTAGGGAATTGTGATTTCCTTCCCAACACCACACCAGATGTGTGTCCCTCCATGCAGCCTCCCAGCCCCAGCACAACTCTGCTGTGTCCTGTTTAGATGGTGCTCTCACCCCCCAGGGGTGTGTTGCAGGTCGGGATAGCCTGATGGGCCATCATTTGCTTCTCTGGCTGCTTAGATCCAAGTGTTCACCCTCCACTCCACATCCTCTTACCTCATCCCCTCATGAACTGAAATTCATTGAATGTATTTTCTTTCTCCAGATAGAGGAATGTCATCTGCTCCCATCCAGGTAATGCCAACATCTCTGAACCTTTTTCTGAGATGACGATGGAAATGCAGACACCCCAGATGGCAGAAGTTGGCTTCCAAGACCCCTTCAAACCATGATATAAAAGAAAAATGTTAGATGCCAATGCTTGCTAGCCTGGGGCCCTGCCCAGGGCCTGGAGGTGGCAGCAGCAGACGCTGTTGTGTATGTTATTGAAAAGAACTAATATCCACGAAGTCCTTTGTGGTCACCAGGCAGTGTGCCGAGAACTTTGCCTGTAGTATCTATGTACCTGCTACAGCAACCCTGTAAGAATGGTACTATAATGTCCTCTGTTTTACAAATGAGAAACTGAGAGATTGAGTGATATTCTGCCAAAGCCAGACAACAGACAAGATGGGCAGGGACATGGCTCAAAACCATGCCTCCATCCCAGATCCAGGCTCTCTCTCTTATATTTACTGCTTTGCTTTTTATCTCCTAAGATACCACTGACTGGGAACTTCTCTCCAGTGGTTATCCTTTTTAATAATGCAAAAACTTCTAGAATGAGTGGTTACATATCATAACCCAATCATGTGAAGATATCCTTAAATTTTTCTGTTATGTAGGAGAGCACTGCCTTCAGGGCCTGAGATTTGGGAATTATACAGAGTGGCCAGGTGTCACTCTGGAATATGGAGCAGAGAAGACATGCCTGGGTAGACTGAACACTCCAGGAAGCATGAGCTCTCTGGGGGTCTGGGCTAGGAGGTGGAGTGGGGGCAGCCATTTAGGAAAAACAGCCAAGAGATGGGGGAGAGATGGCCATGGAAGACAGACTTTGCCCAGGGTCAAGTCTGTGTGGGGCCTGGAGTCTAAAGGGAACAGCAAGAAACCTTGCTTGATGTGGCTGTTCTTTGACCAGCAGGACAATGCTGACCAGAGCTCCTTAGAAGATCTGTCCTACACCCTCATCAATCACAGTGTCCCCAGGAAAAGGTCATCAGGGATCTCTGTGGAGCACTATGAAAACGTTTCCCCCAAGACCGAGAGACCGAGGGAGTTCTTGGGAGGAACCGAGACGTCGTACGCCCTTCTCCATGTGCCTTCCTCCCCCAGGCATCTGCCCTCGCCAGAAGGTGAATATGAACTTCTTGCTCCTGGTAAACTCTTCTACCACTCCCTGCAACAGCCACGTCCACTTATGCCAGCCTCTTAGACTTGGGTTTCTTGTTTAAAATGAAGGTGTCAGACGAGCACTTGTCTAATTACCAGTAAATAAAAGCTGAGGTGTGGGGATCTGGTTGAAGCAGGCCTGGGGCACAGTGCCCTTAAGGCACACATGCACGTGTGCACGTGCACACACACACACACACACACACAACCACTCCCATTCTACAGGCTTTCTGGAGAATCTGGTTTACAAACCACAGGGCTCCTTAGATCCTGCTCAATATTCATCATACAAAGACGAACCACTTTTCCTGAATACCACTCTTTGAGAAAGGAGTGGCCATCTTTGATTATAAATGGCTTTGGTCATTGGCTGCTTTGCTCAGTGGCCAGAGGGGCTTCTTGGTCCCTGTAGCTGGGAGCATCACAAAGGGTCTGCTCCTGTGTCCAGGTTCTTCTCCTAAAATGTCTATATCATTGTCTTCTAATGTCACAAGGAAGCTTTACTCATCATACCAAGGGGGGCGGGGGGAGTCCACTCATTGCACACACATTTGTGGGCCCAACTCTTCACCTGGAGCCTTCCAGAGGGGGAGGCTGTGTGTGTTCTTCTGACCCCGGGCCACTCAGCCATGTTCTTTGCATAGTGTCCAGTGACTTGTTTGCCCTCATGGCTTTGTCAGTTACATGGGTTGACTCATTAATTTCTAGGCCAGGTTTTTGTATAATTTTTGGTATGATTTGAATCCATATTTTTAAACCTTGTATTTCTCCCTAGAAATCCTAAAAAGAAATCATAGCATTAGAGCATGGTAGAGTAGAAAGACCTATAGAGACACTCTAATTCCACTATCTTTTTTTTTGCTCAGAGAAGATAAGTAGCGTAATGTAACATTGCAAGCTACTGACGGAACTTTATCCAGAGCCCGATTTCCTGGCTCCTAATTCCACACTCTTCCAACATACTACATAGAAGAGCCTCTACTTAACTGTATGGTGTATGTGTGGATTAATTAGTATGTCATGTATAAAATATTAATAAAATGTTCATATGGGAAAAATAATCCCCCCCCACGCACACCCTTCTCTAATGAGTCTTTCTTTGTATCTTCTCATAATTTTCCCTAATGCTTTCCTCATTGTTCCTAGAATTGTCTACCCGCTAAAACAGGGGTCAGCACACTGTGGCCCACAGGCCAATCTAACCTACTGTCTTTTTTTTAAATCAATAAAACGTTATTGGAACACAGCCATGCTTATTTGCTTATGCTTTATACATGTTCATCCTGTCTATGGCTGCTCAGACACAGAAGACTTGAGATGTTGTGACACACACTGCAAAGCCAAAAATATTTTTTATTTGCCCTTTTCAGAAAAAAAGAAAAGTTTGTAGAACACCAGGCCAAGTATACTTGGAGAGAAACTTAACAGAGATGCGTTTGGGTATTGTAACTCATAAGAGCTGGTACCAGTAAACTGGCATGAAAATATAAAACCGCAAATTATATGAGTGAAACCAAGAATAATTAGCAAATTAGACTATTTCTATATTCACACCTGTGTTCTCAACTTCCTATTTTATTTAACCCATGGCCATTGAACTTATTTTAGGGATATTGAAACAGTAAGAAGTTTGTTGACAAGGTACTAGCTATGTTATGTGTTTAATCACACTGTTTTGTCACCCAAACTAACCAAGGTTAAGTAACGGCTATTTAAAATGTGCAAAACGCCAATGAGAATAATCTGGTAACATGAGGTTGGATGTGCCAAATAGGTTTGCCGAGACTTCAGCCAGTTGGTGGTCTTCAGCTAAGAGCCAATCTCATCTGGGTATTTAGTCCTCTGCTACCTTCCTGGTTTCAGCAAAGTTCTCTCACATGGAACCTTAACCTTGACCTTTGGCCAGTATTCCCTCAGGGGAAAGAGTGTGGACACTAGAGTCAGTTAATCAATGAATCAAATCCTGGTTCTATCCCTTTCTCTCTCTGGGACCTTGAACATGTAACTTGAGGCTCAGCTTTAACACCCATACATAGGAGGGTTGCATCTAATGTAATTCATTGACCACAGATCCTGAATAAATGATCTCAAAGAGCAAAGAGAAACAAAAACACTTTATGATGTCTGGGGAAAAACATGTGTTGATGTGCCAGTCATCAGGGCCATCCAGCTCTCTTCCAGGGAAGCAGAAATGCAATCACTGGGTTTTATGATGGAGTTTTTCATTTGGACATTGGACCGTTACTGAAGTTGACCGGTTTATAAATTTTTAGTACAATAGAAGTTGTACAAATTTGAGTCTTATCTGTGAAAGTATTACTTGTTTCAAATAATATATACCTTTTTATCAGCAATACATTAAGCATAAATGCTTAACCAGAGAAATGTGTTCTTATTATGACATTTAGAGAGATTGTTTTTGAGCAGGAGAGCCCTCTGAGCGTGCTTTGGAATCCCTGCTATGTCTGTATCTAATCTGATGCTGTTTTCCATAGATTGCAGGATTTCTGATGAAAGCTGTGGAACCCTCTTCCCAGAAAATGCTCGCTCTCTCTCTCTCGCACTCTCTCTCTCTCTCTCACACACACACACACACACACACACACACAATTTCACACAATTTCAGTGGTAGATGTCATCTGTCGGGGAAAGAATTCCTGTGTTCTGGATAAGAAACTGAGGTTGAGAATTTCAACTGCTCCTCGAGGGAGCACAAATATAATCAGAAAACTCCCTTCCCCCACGCCAGTCTCACACCTGTACATGGCCAGTACACAGAGGCGCATTTTATACAGCGACTGCAGGTTTGGTGGTTTCCGTTTTATGTTCAGAGTTGCATCTATAAATAATCCCTTAGCCCGTGAATAAATTCTTATTCAGAACAGAAGAGAGATATAAGAAAAGGGGAGGGTCAGGAAAATCTACCGTTGAAGACAAATAAATTCAAACGCTGACATTTTTAGGGCAACCGCAGGTGACGGGTGCTTCAAATATTCGCAGGAATGGAAGCCCACAGATAGAACAGGACAGAGGAGACCCCAGGGTACAGCAGTTAGCCTTCAGACAAAAGGAGGATCTGTTTGCATTTCTTTCTCTCTCTTTTTTTAAAATATATATTTAATGTTTATTTTTAAGTTAGAAAGAGAGAGAGAGAGAGAGAAAGCACTAGCAGAGGAGGGACAAAGAGCAAGTGAGACAAGAATCCGAAGCAGGCTCCAGGCTCTGTGCTGATAGCTCAGACATGGGGCTTGAACTTATGAACCCTGAGATCATGACCTGAGCCGAAGTTGGACGCCTAACCGACTGAGCCACTAGGTACCCGATTTAGATTTCTCTGACTCTGTTCTTTTCCAAGCCAGCCTCTTGTGTTCAGGAAGTAACTTGAAAGTCATTTGATCTGAGCATACCTCAGTTCTGCCAACTGGTAAATGGGTCAGTATAAGCTCCTCCCACTTTTAGACAGAGGATGCTTTTTGCAAGGCACCTGGGGAAGCAATGAGTGATCTCTATCATTCCATTAAGTCTTCTATAGTCTGATGAGGACACCTCTCAACTCAGCCCTTGCCCCCTCACCGCTTGTGCTCTTTGTGGCTTGCCACACCTCAGCCAAGCCTGACCTGAGCAGGACCCTGGGGTGCCTGCCAAAGTCCGAGGCCACTGATGGTGTGCAGCTGCCCAGTGGGCTGGACTTTGCCCCTCAAAACTGTGGAGGCTAAGAATACACAATCTCTAATGGTAACGGAAAGGTAAGAGGATGTCTGTGGACACCACTGCCAGCAATGCGGTAACAGAGTGAATTAGCCTCTTTTAAAGCAATGAAACAGTAATGGCAGCAGAGAAGGGAAGGCTTAGAGAGACGTCTCCCCATTTTTCTCAGCACTGACCTGACTCTGAAGGGGGCAGGAGTCCAGCAGAACCCACATCTATGAGAGAAAAGACAACATGAACCTCATCCTCATAAGACACAAACATGTGTAAAGAAAAGTAAATCCATTTATTCAAACCCCACCGGTGTGTCGGCTCAGCTGTGTCCTCCTTCCTAGGCAAAACCTTCTCCGATCAAACAACACTGACCACTCTTTTCTAGGACTACCACAACCCTACAGTTTGTCTTTATTTTTTCCCCTGGGCTGCTCTTTCCTGCTGTTTCCCATTTGGTCTGCACAAGTCCCAATGCCTCACAAGACCAGCAGCTTCTTTTTTCATTATTGTCCCTGCTGGTATCTCTTGCATTGTCTACAAAGCAAGGCATTAAAAAAAATCTACAGAACTATGTTAAATTGGAAGAAAAAAAGAATTGGACCCATGGGTAGAATTTTTGTTGGGGATATGACAAGGGGCACATCCCACTGATCTGGCTGTCTCCTTCCTGTCCTTATCTAAGTGACTTCCCAAAGAGATCAGGTTCTCTTCTCAAATCTTCTAATAGCTTCACAGATACTTGTGGAAACCACCGGATATTTGTTGAACACCAGGCATTACGCTCACCATTGAGACACGTGGCGACCCATAAATTCATCTCCTGTAGCAGAACAGTGTATATGTGGGTGCTGTTTTTTCCCAGACACCTTCAAATGCTTTAGTCACAAAGGTCAGCTCTTTCCACACTACATGAAGCAAAGAACCACACCTATGGAAAGTCTTCTGTATGCCCTGCAAGGCACCAAAACCCAAAGCAAGGTTTTTGCATCATAGTGCTTTCCACAGGAGAAGGGAAGACCACACCATCCTGTCTCCACACGGGAACAGGTCTTCCTTCCGGCCTCAGGCCCTGGAGACATGTGGTCCCTTCTGGGAGAGCCCTGGGCGGATCTGGCACAGAAGAGGACCCAGCCTGCCCCAGCCCACTCAGCTCAGTCTTACTCAGAAGGGGAAGCAGCCCTCAGGGAAATGAAAAAAGTCAGTTCCAACACCATGAACTGCAAGAAAACGCCAGCCCAAATCACAGCTCTGGAGAGTCAACAGTTATGAAGAAACAGTAATGTGACAACTGCCCAGGCAAAAATAATTTATTGTAAGTATGTGTAAATCTTTCTCCATTAAAGTTATTCATTACGTTTTAAAAAGTACAAACACACTAAGATTTACATTTGGCATGTGAAAAATTAAGAGGAAGAAGGGAAATTCGCCTATTTCACTAGGTTAAGGAACTATCCTTAAAACGAGACACCAAGTTTACAATAAGTGTAGCCTTTAGTTCAATAAGAAAGCAAATTCACATTTTCCGGAGTCCTGGATCACAAAACGACCAAGGCAAATTTAGCCTGAGACACACATCTGGACACGACCCCACACACAAACAGCCCCTCATACTGATGTCCACCCACAGGCAATATCACTCAGATACCGGGGCTAAGAATCTATTATATGATCACAGCACTCTCTCTTGGAAAAGTTCCAGCAAAACAATTTTCCCAACAAAAAAATACTGTGCTTCCTCATGCTAGGCAATTCTATGCCCGCAGATGATCAATACCGTCACTAATGGCCCCTCGGCCTGCAAACAGATCGGCATTAAGCCTCCAGCAGTTTGTTTCAAACCGACTGGTTCTTCCTGCTCCGCACCATCTTCAGTAAGATCAACCATCACTACTTGAAGACACGGAGTTGTATGGGAAGGCCAGGAACGTCAGACAATAAAAAGCCAGCTGTGGTCCGGAGAGCACAGGCTAAGAGGCCTTAATGTTTCTCTGATGGAAGTTTGAGAAACTGTAAAATTGGCAAATCCAACTCAAATGATAGCTGTGCGTACAAAACCCAAAACTTACAGGGACCCA
>PISW01016679.1:0-12492 GCA_004023785.1 Mungos mungo | reverse complement strand
ATATAGAAAACCAGCAGGTAAATAAAAACCCTATATGATCATCTAGATGGATATAAATAATGACTTGATGAAATTCAATTTTCTTTCTTAATAAAACCTTAGTATTTTAGATATAGGACTACTTGATTTTAAATGATGAAACTCTGCAAGTATTCCCTAAAAGTCACCCAAAGATTACTTTTATTATCATCATCATCATTATCACCTCACTATTATCTAATAAATATTTATTATTATTAATATAATATAATATATAAATATTAATTAATTATTAATAAATAATTATTGATTAGTGTATATTTCTCCACCCCATTATTTCAATCTGAAGGTGTCTTCGGGTCTAAAATGGTCTCTTGGAGACAGCAAATAGATGGATTTTGGTTTTTTTATCCATTCTGCTACCTTCTGTCATTTGATTGGAGCATTTAGTCTATTTACATTCAGTGTTATTATTGAAAAATATGGGTTTAGAGTCACTGTGTTCTCTGTAGGATTCATGCTTGAGGTGGTGTCTCTGGTACCTTGTGTTTCTTGCCACATTTCCCTTGTAGTGTCCCTCTTAGGATTTCTTATAGGGTGGTTTAGTGGTGATGAATTCTTTCCACTTTTATTTGGGAAAACCTTTATCTCTCCTTCTATTTTGAATGATAGGCTCGCTGGATAAAGGATTCTTGGCTGCATATATTTTCTGTTCCTCACTGTCAAGATTTCTTGCCATTCCTTTCTGGCCTGCCAAGATTTAGTAGGTCTGTAACTACTCTGATAGGTTTCCCTTTGTATGTTAGGGCCCTTTTATCCTTAGTTCCTTTCAGAATTCTCTCTTTATCCTTATATTCTGACAGTTTCACTATGATATATCTATCATGCAGAAGACCGATTCAACTTATGTCTGAGGGGAGTTCTCTATGCCTCTTGGATTTCAATGGCTATTTCCTTGTTCAAATTGTGGAAGTTATCAGCTATAATTTGATCAAGTCCTTTTAGGACCTTTTTCTATACTTATCCTTCAGGAATTCCCATGATATGGATATTGTTCCATTTCACTGTATCACTCAGTTCTCACGTTCTCCTTTTGTGCCCCTGGATCAATTTATCTCATTTTCTCGGCTCCTCTTTTTCTATAATTGTGTCTTCTAATTGACCTAACCTCATCTCTGCCTCTTCAATATGTACTGTGGCTGCCTCCATTTTATTATGTACCTCATTTATTGCATTTTTTAAAACTCCTCACAGCTATTTTTAAGGTCCATAGTCTTTGTAGGATTAGCTTCTCTGATGTCTTACATACCCTTTTCAGCCCAGTGATTAATCTTATGACAATGGTTCTAAATTCTTGCTCAGTTATGTTGCTTGTATCTGTGATTACTTCCAGGAATTTCTTTAGAGGAGACTTCTTCTATTTCAACATTTTGTCTAGCTTTCTGCCTCTTGTCAGTTTTAAAATCTCATTATGCACTCTGTACCTGTGAATATTGCTATATTAAAGGAGGCTCATTGACTGTCCAGGGTCTGTCCATTCAGGAGGTGTTGTTTTAATGGTGTCACTTGGTCTCACTTGTGCACCCTACTCAGTGATATTTGGAACTCTCCACCTTCTATACTTTGGCTTGTTTTTCGAGGTAGCCCTGGAAAAGAAAACAGAAAGGTAAACAAACAGGGAACAAAAACACACAAATGTACAAGTTAATCAAAGAAGGAAACCAAAATTGGGGGAAAAAATACAAAGGATAGTTTAAAAGCACAAAACCAGAGATCTCAGCTACTAATAAAGAGCAGGGTAAGGGCAGTCTTGATGGAAGAGCATATACAAAGAGAGACATGACAGGGGTGGGGAGAAAGAGAAAGTGAACTTTGGTCAGATAGGTAGACTAAAAGGTTTAATTCAGAATGAGAAATGGAGAATATGGTAGAAGGTAGGAGAGTAAAGAAAATTAAAAAATATATATATAATGTTACCCTGAGAAACTCTATAGCCTGATTATTTCAGAGAGAGAGAAAGGAAGGTAACAATGGCGGTGTAGAGTATGTATCATGAGAATGGATCAGGTATGACTGTTTAAGCAAACCTATAACCAGAATACCCAGTTCAGCAGAGGGAAGAGATAGGAATGAGATAAGGGAGAATGTATCTGAATAGCAATAATTGATCTAGAGTTAACCATGGCAATGCATCAATGCTGGTTTTGGGTGAAGAGCTGTCTATTTGCTTAACATCTATCCAGCTCTGGAACAAAGCAGGTATGCAAGGCAGATGGGTGTGGTTTGGTGTAGGCGGGTCTCCCCTTTTCTGTGGGTTCTGTGAGTGGCTCCCTGATGCCCCACATTGGTTGTTGGGAGGAGAAAAATGGCGGCTCCCAGTCTTTCTCTATCCGAGCCTTGAAAATCACTCTTTTGGGCCCTATCTCACTGTGACATGGGTGCAGCCAAAGTGGGCAGTGTTGTATGTGGTGCCTCCAGCCTCGTTTCCAGCTCTTACTCTGTGTGCAGTAATGATACCACCCAAAATATAATCCTGCATAAGACAATAGCTAACAAGAACAGTAGTATTTAATACTGATTTATTTTTCTTCATGACCTTAGTCCCTTTATGTTATATCCAAAGCCTAAATAAAGGCGTTAAACATGTGGTCTTTTGAATATGGATATGGAGGAGACTCATGTTTATTCTTTGCAGGCAAAATGTACTCTTGAGAGCTTGACACAGAGATATACAAGATTACCGGAGAAGAATGATAGAAAATTTGTTTTTTTTATGTTTATTTATTTTTGAGAGAGCGCAAGTGGAGGAGGGGCAGAGAGAGAGAGGGAGGCACAGAGGATCAGAAGGGGGCTCTTCATTGACAGCAGCAAGCCCATTATGGGGCTTGAAGTCACCAACTGTGAGATAGTGTCCTGAGCCAAAGTTTGACACTCAACCAACTGAGTGACCCAGGTGCCCCTAGAAAAGTTTAGAATAGTCTGGCATAAAGTGAAAACCAGAGACTAAGAAATAGACATACTCCTAAGAAATAATTAGGGAGGTGACTGGAATGTGTGTAGGCACACCGAATAGAAATTATTTAGTTGTTAAAGGAGGAGAGCTCCTGAAGGCTGGAGAAGTTGGGGCCACTTAGGTAATATATAGTCATAAATTTTACCTCAAAAATATGAGTGGTGAGGGTGTACAAAGAAATATTTTAGTAGGGACGATATAATTGTTACGTGATAAAAATTCAACTCACAAGTTTTTTATAAAAAGGTAATTTATTGATTCAGTAACTAAAAAGAATAATTGTGACTGACTGTAGACACAGCTGGATCAAGGAGTTAAAATACCAGGACACACACACTGTCCCTCCTTCTATCAACACCTCTTTGCCTCTCAGATAGACTCCTTGCACTTACTGATAAAGATTGGCTCCAATCTTACATTTTTTCAGTTTAGCAACCTTAGCAGGAAGAGTGCCTCTTTTCTTAATCTGTGACAGCATTCTTAGGTTGAATCTGATTATCCTGGCAGAACTCACCTCCTACGCTGAATGAATTACTGTAACCAGAGGGATTTGCTTTAATTGCCTATTCCTATATTTCAGATGATACCACTATTTCCAGAGGTCAGTTCTCTCTAGCACACATGGACTCAGAGGGAGGCACTGTTGAGTGTTGAAAGAAAAGGTACATTTTTTTAAATCAGATGATGAGATACTAGACAACAAAACAATAGATGTCCAGTTTAAACTGAGAAAGGAGACAAGAAACAGAAGGAAAGTGGAGTAACGAAGTAGATGGAGAAGGAGAAAAGAAAAGAAGGAGGAAATGGGGAAGAGAGAGGAAAAAAACAAAACAAGAAAGAGAGAGAAGAAAGCTAAGAGAAGAGAGATTTATCTTGAGGAAATGCCATGTGCCCTGTATGGGACCGAATGGCAAAGCTGCATACACCTAGAAATTTTAGCCTAGACACTATTCAGAAGGCCTACATGAAACATCTGTGTTGAAAGAACGTCATTCTTCTATTTGGACTTATGTGCAGATAAGTTCTCTTAATACGGGGTTCTGTGACTTTATGAGCACAGAAGATCCAATCTGGTCTCAACACTAAGGATATCACATGTTTCAAGACCTTTTATATTTTCCATAGATGCAGGTGTCTGCTCAGGACTTTCTTCACAGCCTCTTTCACCTCTTTATTCCTCAAGCTGTAGATGATGGGATTCAACATAGGGGTTACCACTCCATAAGACAATACAATGATCTCATCAGATGCTTTTGTGTCCTTTGACTTGGGCTTCATGTACATAAAAAGGGCTGAGCCATAGAATAAGATAACCACAGTCAGGTGGGCAGAACAGGTAGAAAAAGCTTTCTTTCTCCCTTCAGCAGAATTAATTCTCAGGATGGAAGAGAGGATAAAAACATAGGAAATGAAAATTAACAGCAGAGGGATCACCAATATAACAATACCTGCCACTGTCATGATGAACACATTCATGGAAATGTCTACACATATGAGTTTCAGAAGGGCCAGGACCTCACAGGTAAAATGATCAATGACATTATTCCCACAGAAAGGCAATATCATTGTCATGACTGTTTGCACTAAGGAATTTAGACAGCCTATGACCCAGGACCAAGCAGCCATGTGCACATAAAGCACCCTGTTCATGATGATGGGGTACCTCAGTGGGTTGCAGATGGCCACATATCGATCATAGGCCATCATAGCCAAGAGGACACACTCAGTGGAGCCCAACCCAAGGGAGACAACCATCTGCAGAGCACAACCAATGAAGGAAATAGTTTTTTTCCCAGACTTAAATAATATAAGCATTGGAGGAATGAATGATGATGTGTAGCAGATGTCTATGAATGAGAGGTTCTCGAGGAAGAAGTACATAGGGGTGTGGAGGCGAGAATCCAGTATGATGATGACAATGAGGAGGCTATTTCCCAGCAGGATTATCATATACATGATGAGGCAGAGCATGAACAGAAGAAGGTGGAGCTCTGGGTATTTGGAAAGTCCCACCAGAATGAATTCGGTCACAGCTGAAGAATTCCCCATCTTCATGTGTCCATGTCACGTTCAGGATTTAGGAAAGAGAAGACTCAGAAAATTAAATTTCTGATATAGATTTATGAAATAACTCTCCCTTCCATTATTTTGTCTTATCCTGGGAGGAGTTGTTGAGGAGAAAGGTGTGAAAGAGGAATAAGCCTATGTTATTCCCCTTTCCTTCCACTTTTGCTATCTCCCCCCTGATGGTGTCAAGGAAGAATTTTTGTGTAGTTTTGCTTCACAGTAATCTTCATTAGCCTCCCAACAAATGATATCCTAACAGAGACATACAATCTAAGGAAAATCAATGTGCTTGGTATGCAACACAACTTCATGGCAAGTCTGTAGCTCTCCTTCAACCATACGGTTATCCCCTCATCTCTCTAATGTGGAATTTCTAAAGCCACTACTGATACTCTCAATGCTCCGAAATGGACAAGCTGAATTTCTTTTACTTCCCGGAAAATACTGATACCTTCTTTTTACTTTATGCATTTGTATGTGCTATTCTGTTAAGCTTGAAGGGCCTCTCCCACCTTAGATATTATCTTTTCCAGAAAAAGTTGTTTCCCTCCTTATAGAAGTTGGGTCCTGATTATATATTGTCACTGAACGCAGTTCTTTCCATACTGCTATTATTCTTTACCTACTCATTTATGCAACACATTCTATGCCACATGTACTGTGATGTGTAACAGGGGACTTGTGAGTAGTGGATTTTCAAAACTGACACTGAATCCAGAATGCTTATGATAGTTATTTTATGCTTTTCAGAAACAAATAATGTGCTGTATAATATGTTCCCATGTGAAAAAGTTATGGAACACTTTGTAAAATATTTTATCAAACTACAATTGCCTGTTTACCCAAAATTGTCAGAGGAAAACTATGGTCAGTCCCAAGCTACATGTAAGATGATGACATTTATTCTTATTAGAGCATCAAATTCTAAATTAATGCTTGGAAATTAAAACATAGAATATTGTCATCTAACTAGAGGCCAAAAAGCAATGATAGAACATAACATTGATTCTTGAGAAAACTTAGTAGTAGTCTATATCTATAGGGATAAATCACTAAGATGATAATAATTATCTCTTTTAAACCATTAGTCAACATAATTTCAAATGGTGAGATCTGGAGATGTTTTCCTAAAAGTCATTCAAAGCTTAAAGTTGCATTATTATGAACTTAACATTCTGTCCCCTGCCATTCAACAGCAGAATAGAAAAACAAATAAATGGCATTGCATGTAATATTATATGTCAAGTTCAATCATTCCTAATAAGTGTTATAATTTTATTTCTCCAAGATACTGACATTCTGGCATGTTGTGGTTATGATATACACATGAGACCACAAAATGTCACATATAATATCACCAGTGCAAATTGTAGTCTTGAAGAAGAGCAAAGTATAAGGGACAGTGCTGATGAAATAACATTACATGAAGAAAAAGAATTTTCTTAATAACATAAATGATTACCATATATATGTGTGTATATCTATATATCTATACCTATATAGATATATGGATATAAATATATATCTGGCTCCAAAATTTTCACTTAGTTTCTTCTAGACTATGGGAATTGGGGCGTTAACAACTTTCTTTCTATTATGTTTTCCAAAAAATTCTTAATTAGCCTATATTTTATGGTTATAAATATCAGAAATAATACTTTCAAGTTCTTCTTAGAAGGGAATAGTGCCTAGGACATCCAGAGACTTTGCTCCAGTTTTCTTTAAAACTCAAGTAGGAAATAAAATAGTCCATGGACAGGAAATTGGACAGGGGCTCTATGTTGCTTTATGTTACAAAGATCAATTTAATGCCCTTTAGTGTTCCAAGTTCAAACTTACACGTATATCCACCAACAACAGACATATTGACTTAAGGATTGGAAAAAGGATTCTAGAACTCACTATTTAAATGTGACCAAGGTAGGTGGCGCAGAAAGGATGCAGTATAAAGAATCTGACAGTATCACAAGAAAAGGAGGAGATACCTGGTGTGTAGGAAGGAGCATAAGAAACTTCTGGTATCTCTCTTTTTTTTTTCGTTCTGCTCTAAAGAGGTAGAATTTCAGTTTCTTATTCTCCAGGTTTTGTTCATCTCATCCCAAAGGCCTGCTCATTAGATATGTCCTCACCATTGGCCATCATCTGTGGAAAGAAAGGAAACTCTGCTTGAGGATTATGGATTGTGAAGCATTCACCCTTTTCTCCCCATGTTTACCAGTAGAAGAGAGGAGGAGTTTGTAAAGCACAAGTACTTACCTCTACTCTCTGATTTTAACTCAAGAAACATTTTGAAGAACAGCATGGCACACTAAATATTACATCTATATCCTGTACCCAGTTTTTCCTATTGTTTAGGAAGCTCCTTTGTTCTGTGTAATACAACACCTCTGGCAGGAGATCCCAAATGCTTGCTCAAATATGTGACCCTCTAGGAGCTCTGGAAGGTGTTGATAATAAGCAGTACTGGCTGAGTTAGAAATAGGTCCTCTTCTCCATTTTCAGTATTGTCTTGAGAATTATCCTGAGGATTTTTCCTTACTAACATTACTGTGTGGGTACCAAATACAATTATTTGTCACTGGTAGCACAACTGAAGCTTTAAGCTCTTATCTTGTACAAGCCCCTGTCTGACCCAGAGGCTTACTTCTGAGATTGATTAGAACATGCTATCTAATAATTTCAAGGCTTGCGCCATGGGACTTAACCATGCTTCAAGTCCTTTTACCCTTTTGTTCTTATTGCTGGTAAGTTATCTTTATGGAACAGTACTGTATTTTAATTGTAACAACAGTTGTCTTAGAGATAGGGGCCTAGAGTTCAGTCTTACCCTGTGGCTTGATAGTTGTGCAAACATTGAGCAAGACACTTAACATATGCATGATTTAAAATGAGGTAACATTACTTACTTTATAGAGGTTTTGTGAGAGTAAACATAACATATATAGAAGATTTCAGAACAGAAATAGTGCACAATACATGTTAGTTTAATCTGAATTCTTAGGCTGACATTTAAAATTTTTTCCATGGTAAATAAAAGCAACTAAAGTGATTTTATAAGTATCCACGATACTTACTTCCCCTAGTAGTAACTCATTTCCCAAGATTTTCACTGTTTTCTTAAAATTTCTTTAAATGAAATGAATGATTCAGAATTGCCAGCTCACATGTCTTCTCTCTTTTCTGAGGAAAACCTCTTCTCAACTCTGCTTAAGTCTACCTCATTTAATCATCAGTGTAGGATCCTCAGATTCTCCGTTCACAGTAGGTAGTGCGGTTAATTGGGACTACAGTCTTCAAAACAAGGAAGCCATTTTTAGGTAGAAGCATGGATCTCTCTTGTCAGCTTTCCTTTTTTCTAGTGTTTCACTAACTTTTTTCGGTCTACATACAGAAGTTGCTGCTGCTCTTCCTATTTTGATTAGTTAAAATCTTAGCTGTCTTCTCTTAGCGTTATACTCCTGCTCTTAAACCCCACAGAGAAGTATCGCACAGATCCAGATGACTGCTAGTGGTGGTAAGGGGGCAGATCAAAAATAAAGCTTTCATCTCCAGTGGAAATTCATGTTATAACTTGTGTCAGTAGTAAGTCAGTCTGCCATGGAAGTAGTCTAACCTCTAGGCCCTAAACATTTCCAGAGGGCATACCAGTGGCTGTGGTAGCCAATTTAAATACTCCTCTGTATTCTTCTAAGAGACTCTGTAATCCCATAAGTGATTTAAAGTTGAACCTTTAAATCTTGCTGAAGATAATAACCTTTAGATACATTAGAAATAATGTGCAAAAGTCCTAAATTGTACCTTACTTATTAAAAGAAATTTTTTTTGTTTTGTTAATTTTTTTCCCTGAGTATAGAAATGATAACTATTCATTGTGGGAAGTTTGAGAAGTTAAGAAAAGCCTAATGGAGAAAAGCAGTCTACAATGTCAGATAAAATTATTGATAGTTTGATTATTTTTATGGATATATGGCACACAGTGAAAACTTGAGAACACATTGCATTTCCTGTCTTATAACTTTCTGTTTAAAATTAATGTATTGTGTGTATTTTCTCATTGTATTAGACATTTTTAATGGACACCATAATGTTTTTTTACATGGCAAATGGATGGAGGGGGAAGCCCATGAAACAAGTGGAAATGAAATTGTTTTCCATTAGATTTTTGGCAATTTTCCTTTACTTTCATTTCTTTTTCTTTCTCTTTGAAGGTACTGACAATCTAAGAAGACTGTTTTTTTGTGAAAGCCAGGTTTAGTATTTTCATTCTCTCTACATTTATCTTCTTCCAGCATCACCACAATTGTATAGGCTTTAGTTAGGAGAACACTCATTGTAGCAAGGAGACTAGTTCATCTATGATAATTACACCATGATAGAAGGGAATGGAACACATAATTTTTAAAGAGGAACAATCATTTGTACTTCAATATTATAGCACGTGTTTCTTTCTTTTCTGGATGTTTTATAGTTGTGAATTTTTTTTTTGCATTTAGATATTTATTTGTCTCAAATTTGTTTTGGACACAGTGTGCGGTAGAGTTTTAATCTTTTCTCAGTACAATTAGATCAATGTCCAGGCACCAGTTATTTAATCGTTACTCCATTTTTCCTGATTGGTAATGCTACTTTATATCAAATGCCAGTTCTTTTGGTATATAATAAACTTTCTTATATACCCATGGTATTTCTAGAGTTTATTTCTGTTCCTTTGGTATGCTTGTTTTTACCTGAGTCAATACCACACTGTCTGATGTACTATAGCTTTATGATCAGTCTTGATATCTGGTATATCTTGGTCTATAGCACAGTTTTGCCGATTCTTGGCTCTTTACTCTTCCATGAATTTTAGGATCAACTTGACAAATGTAAAAAATTTTATTTCATTTTGTTTGGGATGGTACTAAATTTTACAAATTCGGGCAAATGAATATATTTAGTTTTAAATTCCCTATATTGAGCAAAATAGAGCTTCACAATGTACTTGGGTTTTCTTTTATGTCCTTCAATCATTTGATATTTTATAGTAATTTTATTATCATTTAGTTTTATATATTTTGGAATTAAAAATATTTTGGAATTTTTATCCGAATCTATTTTTAGCCTGTAATTATTTAATCATATGTTTCCTAATTTTCAGATTTAAAAAACATTTTGGGAGTGGTTATATTTTCAATATTTATTTCTAATGTTTTTTGTATTGTGGCCAGAGTTGAGATTAGAATATTATTCTTTGGTATTTATTGAGACTGCTTCCTTTCCTAATATTGTATTAGTTTTTCTATATTTCATTTGGGTTTGAAAATATCCTCTCATGTCTTAATGCAAAGTTTCATATAAGTGTGTGTGTGTGTGTGTGTGTGTGTGTGTGTGTATTTTATTGCTTCACCTAAGAGTTTTCTCAGATACAGAATTCTCCCCCTTTTTGTTGTACATTTTCTTTTTTTTTTTTTTTGTAATTCTGTCATTATTCATAGTGTTTATATTGAAGCTGTGTTGTAAGATGGAGAAGTTTCAGGACTATTTTTTCTTTCTGATAAATTTCCTGGTAAAGCTTTGTGCTTCAGGGTTCTTCTAGCCTTGATTAATCCAAAGAGTGGCTTTCTTTTGGTTAGTGTTTCTGTGGGACATATATTTCCATCGCCTTACTTTCCAACTTTCTCTGTTACATTTTAGGAATTTCTCTTCTAAATAGAATATAACTGGATTGGTCATATTTTCTGCTGGCATGAAAGGTGACTTTTAGCATTAGAAAACAGGTTAATATAATTCTCCACAATATCAATTGATATCTTCCAACTGGTGCCTTTATACCTTTTAATATGCATATTTATGCCATTGATTCTTTTATCTTCGTTATGTGTTTTTATAAATCTATGCTCTAAATATTTTCTCTCCGTTTTTTGAACAACTTTCATGACTTCTATTGAGTTTTTGAAATTTTCTTTGTTTTTTTAAATTTTCTTAACAGATTTGAAAGTTCGGTATCTTATTTCTTTTGTTTATATGACTCTCTTAATTTTTTAATGATGCTTGTTTAATTTAACATAATCTTTACTTAATATCTCTGCAATCCTTCTGAATAGTACAAGTACTTTAAAATGTTTATCTTTGAATTTTAACTCTTAACCCTATCTTTGATGTGGTTGATGTTTAAAATATCATTGTTACTGTGTATTTAAGTTCTCCAAATTATTGCTTTTTTGGAAAAATATTAAAAAAAGAAAAGAAAAATATAAAGCTAGTGATAATTTGGGTTTACCTGCATATTTACCAATTCCTTTGTTTACTTTAATTTTTTTATTCCACACCTTTCAGTTGAATACAGTTTTTTCTTTGTGGGGTACTATGTATGGTAAAATTTAGTCTTTGTCCAAAAGTATCTTTATTTTGGCTTTTCTCTTGAAAGATAGTTTAGTTTGGTGCAGAATAATAAGTTTTTAGTTACTTTCCGTGGACAGTCTGAAGATATTATTCCATTTCTTTTGGGCTTTATTCTCATTGATGACATACATATTCCATTAAGAGAAATCTCTGTTTCATTATTTTAAATATCAATAAGTATTCTAATAAAAATGGTATCCTGCCATTCTTGAATAACATCCACCATTCCTTATTGGGCACTAACTTTACCCTTAGGATTTCGTTATATAGACTGGTATATACATTTATCAAGTATTGATTTTAGAAAGTTATTTGCCTTATTTAAAAATTATTACAGGTTTGTGAAACATAGATTTAATTATACTTTTTATATGTGTTAGAATTTGAGACATACTCTATATTGTAATGCATTCTCCAACAAAAATATAATGCTTTGACATTTAAAACTTTGGATCAGAGGCATAACATTTAGTTCAGTCACACTGAACACTAATACCATCACTAATATCAATCACTAATACCATCACTAATACCAATCACTAATACCATCACTAATACCAATAACCTTCATTTATTGACCAAAATCTCATTCCCTTTTAAGAACAATCTTTTTATTTTAGCATGTATATTTAATTGAATCTTGATTAAAATGTGCTATAATCCTTATTCTTCCTACATCTGGTGTGAAAATATCAGTAGCATAGGAAAAGAAAACTTCATTTTTCAGCCAGCTTATAGCTTCTATTGTTTGAGTTCATCTTGAGCCTCTTAATATTTATTAAAATTTCAGATCAGAGATGGCTCTGGGAAATGTGTTTACACAATTTGTTTTGTTTTGTTTTTTAAGAATTACATGTTTATCAGTGTTGCAAATTTAGAGGTAATTTTTCCTGTGTTTGAATAGCAGTGTTCTCCACTCTAGGATTTTGCTGCTTTGGGACTTGTGGTAGAATCTGGAGACATTATTGTGGTCACATTTGAGAGGGTTGGGAGGAGGGAGGGCAGTGCTACTGGCATCTAGTGTAGAGGCAAGGGGTACTACTCAACATCCT